>OMLM01008544.1:140916-163580 GCA_900302695.1 Helostoma temminkii
CTGCAGTGACTTAAATGTGCTCTATCAAACGCTTGAGCAGAACAATAAAGGGTTAATGCGAAGTCAAGCAGCTGCTGTGCGCTTTTTTAAACCACGGTCTGAATATCCATCCTCGCACCTGCTCTGCTGTTTGCTGTAATGCATTCATATTTCTGAATTTAGCATTCATTATTATAAAATGTACTGACTTATCAAGGTTACGAGGTAGCAGTTAATAATGAAAACTGTCATTTCATGTTATGTTTTAATTGCAGTGTTCAATAAAACTGCTTCTACTGGTGTTTTACATATACACATAGGTCTGTTCTCCATTTACATAAGGTGAGAAAGTTGCATACTTGAGGTAGTATAAAGCATTTTTTGGTTCACCACTAGTGGGCTGACAACAAAGAGATGAACAATTAGTTGAATAATAAGTTAGTCAGTAATATCATGGTGTTTTAATTACTTTATGAAACAAATTACCATTAAATTAATTGATCAGTATATACATTTATGATAAAAAATATTTTGGTAGTTGCAGTCATGCAGCCCATGGTATCCAGTCTAATGTTGTGTCAGAGCTGCACGAGCCACTACAAGCAGTGATATTTCGTAGCAAGCAGTGTGGTTAAATCAGTGTCTTGATAATTAGACTATTTTAATTTTGGTACTCAGTCAAGTCCACCATGATTTCCCTCCTTGTCTCCTGTTCATCAGTAGAGTGCGCTACAGGTTTTGAAGTGCTCTGCTAGAGAAGAGCAAAATGTCTATGTAATGTGTCAAACTGTATAATATTCTGGATGTAAAGCATGTGCATGCTGGGAGGAAACCCAAATTAGGACCCCCAGTACAGAGGAGTCAGTGTTGACAGGAAGAACAGGCGAAGCCATCCAAGAGCTGTTTAGCCAAAGGCTGAGGGAAATGGTATGTGAGTGAATGTGTGTGTGGGTTCAAACTGGTGAAGACGTTGAGCTCATATAAGAGGTTGTCCTCGACTTTATATATTATTTAGATATTTAGATATTAACAGCCTGCAACCATAGATTACTACCCCTATTGCATAATAAATAGACAAACCTGTTGATACTCCTTTCGGTGGTGCACCTTCAATACAGATGTTATATTTGCCTTCATTTATAGGTGAGCTTCACTCTATGTCTCACAATATCCTAAAATTTGTAATCTGGATTCATCAGACCTTTATGCAGCAATGGGACACCCCAAAGCTGCTGCTTAAGCGTTAAGAGCTAACATTGTGAAGCACTGGTGGCCACACTGAGCGGTGAAGGACAACAGGACAATGTTGAAATTACATCCCTACTAACTGGCTTGAGTTGTTTCGCCATCAGTTAATTCACAGTATGGTCATGTTTTTTTTTTTTGTTTGTTTTTTTTTGATGAAAATTCAGTAATGTCGGAACAATGGCTGCAACACTGACATGTGGAGAGGCATGTGTTGTTGTAGCTTCTAGGATGAGTTAGACTATAGTGCTGCATTGCTTATATCTTGACAGCAGCTCTTATTTTGAAATATTCTCTGAAACAGTGCTGTGCAAAAACAAAAATACATACTGACTGTGTACTAATTAAAAGGGAATTGATAAGTAAAGTGTATGCAGTTATTATGTATGTGCTGTGTTATGAATGTGTTTATCAGTGCAAACTGTGAAATTTCTCTTTGTGCTTTTTGCTTTGTTCTTTATCATAAGGTGAGTTTTTTCCCCGGTAGCATGTTTACAGAGTTGTCTACTGTGATTAATTTAATTAGGAAAAGAAAACTTGAGCACAAGCATTTGAGTTGGAGTCTATAAATTAAGATTTTGCAGCTTAGGAATCTTTGGAGATCAGATGGGGTTCCAGCCCTCTGCTCCACAGGGATTTGTCTTCTGTGCATGTGCGTGTGGTATGCTGTAAGTGATTGCACGTTTTTATCTTCCAAGTAGATGAAGACTTTGAAGTCTGATAAATGAAAATTGATCCTACAAAAACTTCCTTTGACTTATTTTCCACATTTGTGGGTCTAAGCTATTCTTGTTTCAACAATTCCTGTCATGATTGAGGGCTGCAGCACATGACGAATGTGTCTCTCTGTGCTGCAGATGTTAGCTTGAGCTGTATGTGTGTTCTGTGCTATGAGGAATGAGGGGGGGGGCACAATTGGAAGGCTCCTCTGTCAGATGTCCTCCATGTATCTCAAGCCATGTGTCAAGGACAGTTGTGCCTGTATAAATGTGAAAAGAGAGTTTGTGTGCCTTCTAGACTTCTTTTCAGCTTAGCAGCTTCTTGCCCAAAATTTAGGTTTTTCACGTCCATGGCAAGGAATACAAATCATCCACACACACAATCCTTGCTGGAGTCTGCTGCTCGGGTTCTCTTGAATAAATCACAAGCAATTACAGAATATAATCCATTCCACATACTTCAGTTGCTACATGAGATGCAGTTGCTACGGTTTAAATTTCACCAGCCATTCCCCCACACAATTTTTTTTATTGACCTGGATGAGCAACTGCATCACACTCTGCTCTCTCCTGAAAATGTGATTTCATCTGTCAGGAAGGACTTAATGAGACCCCTGTATCAGCAATGAAATAATGTGGCAGAGTTGTCAAAAGATGTGGCACCGCCAGAGTCCTCGCGTCTCCTACTAGCAGCTCTGCTTGTATTTAATAGAGTAAAGGCTGTTTGGACTGTTGCCAGGAGAAGCCCTAATCACTGTGACATAAAGACAAGCAGTCGGTTATATAAACACACTGATAACTGCTCAAATAAGATCACTAATATACAGAGAAAGCACCTACACTTACATGTAAATGAAATCTTTTGTGCACATTTCTGTGTGCGATAAGGTGAGCGTGTTTTTTTGCTTGTTTTGTTTCGTTTTTATTGTGAAGAAGCTGAATATTTAATGCAACAGGCTTTGGTGGATGGATGTATTAACATCAGGTCTATTATCAAATACAACATCATCAATGCACCAATCTGAAGAATGGTGAAATCATGACAAAAACATGTAACATAGTTTATTTCCTCATGTCATGCTGATGTCTCTCCCATGCACACATACACATCGTGACTAACATTGTTTTTTGAATAGCAACTAGAAAATTACTTCAAATGTTCACGCATAAAGGCCATCAATATGTCTTTCCAATATCTCTCAGTCAGCAATGCTCTTTATTTTCTGGGAAAAATTAAATATAAATGTCTAAGTGGGATTTTTAAAGCAGCATTATGTTAGTAGTTTTCAGCTGTAGGTTCAAGCTAAAGAGGCAAAACAAATGGCCTATTTTTAGCAGTGAGGAAGGCTGATGGCAATAACCTGATTATCAACGGCTGTCATGACTGTTTCTAGGAGGAAACACTAAATGCTTCTGTGTTTGCGGCTAACCACTTTGTTTTTATGCCTCAATCCCCACCGCTAGGCTCTCTCACTTTGCGTGTTCATCCGTCCAGCCTCCTGAAACGTCCTGCTTTTTGAAGTGCATCATTGGTGACTCGTGTGAGACAGCTCACTGGGTTTTACAGGTCACACAGAGGGATGTGATCTCAAACTGATGCCATGCCTTTATCTGTTTCTGTTGGTGCCTGAAGGGGCTGGGGATTATGAGCTGATCCCCATGGACTGTGGTCCATGGAGCCGCAGAGAGAGGCACCGAGGCAGGGCAACAGAATGAAAGTCACACTTGAGTGTTTACAAACAGAGATGTGATCCAGATTTGTAAATGGGTGTTCACTGAGATGTTGTATTCATATATAATAAAATGGCTGTTTAGGAAGCTGTGGTTAAAGCAGGAAACAATGGAAGGTGGATGTGATTTTTGAACCACTGCTCATTGTTGACAAAGAAACAGGATGAATTTGAATGTAGTTTCATATTATATGAAATTAAAGGTGGGATCTGGATTGATGTTTGAACAACACAAACAACAACAAATTGTGGTGTTTCCACATTGTAAAGTCCATTCTGTTGGGAAGAACTTTCATTTATTAATTTACCAAACATTAAACCTTTTTTTCTATTTCATGTAATTGAAAATTGAGCATTTTTGAGTTTTAGACATCAAGTCACACAAAAAAAGACTTCACCTTGGACTGTAAAAATATAATAGTCTGTTATAAAAAACAGTTCTTGAGGTTTTGTGTTTGTACCTGATACAAGTTGTTGTGAAGTCGTTACATATCTGCATATCTGCATTTAGTGAAGCAATCCTTGGTGAATATAATCAGTCACAAATTAGAAAAAATTAAAAAGCAACTACTGTGACACAGCCTTGTTTACTTATGAAAAGGAAAGTGGTTTTTTGGAACTTAACAAAAATGCACCTTTGTGTTGCTTGTGTCACCTTGAAAGATGTGGAGCTTCGGGTTTTTTATGATGGGAGGAATAAAAGGCCTCAGATTTTAATTATGTTCACATTTTGCATTGTGTGAATGATAATGCACAAAATAATTGCCGAGTTCCTCCTGCAAACATTGCATTCTGTGTTCAGTGTTGTTGACTTTAGACCATTGTAAGCAAGTCAACCCCTTGTTTGTTGCTAACAACAGGATTTCTGAGTAATCATGTGTCTGTATGTGTCTTGTTTTTCTTAACCTTTACCTGTAGTGTCAGAGTGAGCAAAACTAAGAGATTGCTGGCTGCAGAGCTTAACAAGTACAAAATAGCATGCTCTAGTTCATCACACTGATGCAAAAATCACATCTAAAATCGCCATTAAGTCTTGCTCATTGATTTGCAGCATAGTCCACAAACTTTGAACCATCTGGTTCAGATGGCAAATGAAAAATTAATTGTCAGTAAATACAGACATTATGCCCTAATGTGATTAAAAAATACAGTGTTTCAACTAAAGTTTTTAAATGTAAACAGAAAAATTAACCATGTCACCTTAGCTTGAGATTTGATGTAAAGTTCTCCCAAATCACCCTATGGGATGTCTGATCTTCAGAGCTTCTAAGATCAGCACCTTTAATATGTAGATAGCCCAGCCTGCATTAAAACAACTCTTTTTCCATGTAATTAGACAACAGTGGTCTAGGCTGTTAGCCTGCTGTGATTCTTCTGTTGAGAGGTGTGAGTAAACAAGCTGCATAAAACGATAGGCTGAAAAGGCTGCTGCAGTTGGAGGGGACCACAGTGACTTTGAGGGCTTCACACATACAGAATAGTAAGAACAATGTTAATGTCTGAGAGGCATAAATGAAATGTGAGTACTGATTCAGTGCAGGACAGGAAGGCCTTTGTGAAAATGGAAAGCTTTCAGTATGCAGTAAGAATCCACTGTGAATAGTTTTTGATTGTAATTCACTAGGAGGGTTTGTGGGAATTTGTCAAATAAGTTGTCAGTCTATACCTGCAGTGTGTCCTTTATCAGTCCTTGGAAATAAATCAGAGTAGCACAGATGAAAGGTGCATCGAGTTTTATGATGGCCACACCAGCCCAGGCATCATCTTCAAACCATAATATACGGTGTTGGGTATTAGATTTGGCAATTTCTTCATCTCAGACCTCCTGCCTTCCTCACAGCCTGGTCCAGCTTCACAATTCAGAGAAGTGTTCTCGTCAAAGGCAACCAAGCCGAATGTAGTGTGGAGATGAATTTCCAATATATCTACCTGCCCTTTCTGCACATTCAACACCTGCATAATTCAGCTTTTTGTTTCCATTCTTGTCTCTTTGCTTATATCTCTCATGCCGAGAGACAATTTGCATGATTAGTTACTTTGTTTGATTAATTAAGACATTGGAGAGATTGGTGCCAGTGTTTCTTTTTCGATGAAAAAATGATAGGCAGCTCCCTCTGTGTTCTGCTTTCTCATTCATGGTCTTTTTCTGTCTTTACTTTTAATGTTTATCTCATCAAGTAGACAGTTGGCGCTTGGAAGGAGAGACTGAAATGAAAAATGTACGGAGGGGAAAAAGTGACAAATGTGTTTTAGACCTTCTGCTCTGGTCCATGGGGAGTTTTCCTATGTTTTGTGGAAAAGAAAAGAAGACATTGCTCATTCCTTGAAGGTCCTTGCTAATAGGTCCAAAAAGAAAGCTTATTGCAGTTGCCTGGCTGCTGTGCAGCACGTCTGTGATATCACTCAAAAAGAAGACACTGAAGCTTTTTAGTTAATCAGGAAAAGAAAAGACTTTTTTGTACCTTGATCGTGACAGGGTGTTCTAGGTTGGTGAGACTGCACTTTAAATTAAACATCACAGGTTTGATCCCTTTGACATAGCTGAATGACTGAGTGAAAATTGAAAATGTTTTTCAACTTAAAAATATATATGCTTTGGCTGTTAGTTCTCTAAATTAATTAGCTCAACAATTTGAAAACTGTAGCCACTTTAGTTGTGACCATTGGCCAACCCCACTGTCTGGTCATACTTAGCAAATTAAAACCTGCTAATATGCTAAAGTAAGGTGATAAACATTATTCTTGCAAATTTCTAGCATTGTCAATAACATGTCAATGTGCCACTATACTTAAGTTCAACCACACAGGGCTGCTGGTGTGGCTATAATCTCTTATTTAGCACAGGTTTTCTGCATGTCATAAGTTAAATTTTAAGCCCAGTGACTTCAGGACTTTTACCAAAATTCTACTTAGTTAACTTCTCTTAATGTGTTGCCATGGTTTGTAAACAGTGAGTCACCTGCAAGACCTTCATGCTCACTGAAATCTTGAAACATTGCTAGCAAATGAACAAATATTTTTTTATCCTCAGAGCCCAGGATGCCTATAATAATTTGTCCAACAGTACAAGTTGCTATTATTCTTTCATACTAATCATATAGTACATGGTGTGTCTTTTGTGATCTGTACCTGTTTATTTTCAGTGTCCATATGAGAGCTCAGATGTATTAAAGGTGATATCTGACTCAAAGACATTGATGTTCTGTACAGCAGCACAGCAGGTGTTCAAATTTGCTGCAGCAGAAACCAACTAAATGAGCTTTGTTTTGTTGCTGGATTTTTTATGGCTGCTGAGGAAATTTGACATAAAGATAGGTAGTTTGAAATGCACATTATTGCTTTTGTTGTGCTTTTTGACCATAGAGCTGTTGTATTTTATAATGAGGACACTTGTGGATTTTGATTTAACACTCTAGATGCAAAATCTATTGTTTATATCGACAGTTGCCCCTTGAATGTTTAGGTTGATTATCACTTACTACACTGATGCTCATTACTTGTCATAGAGCCATATCGTCTTGTCGCATTTTAAAGAAATTGTGCAATCAGCTTCTGGATGCTGAGTTCTGAAAGAGTTATTCTGAAAGAGTTACTGCTGTTGAGAACGTCTTTCAGAAGAAATAGGTTTCAAAGAATCTACCCTTCTGTCCACGTTCACACTCCCCACACTAATACAAAGAGGTTATTTGGCTCACAGAGACACAATCTATTCGTCTCTCTCTCCCAGACCTTGTGGTGACCTCTCCTACCTGTGCCTCTTAGCTCTCCTCTGAAGCCTCTGGCTATTAGCTGGTTTTCCATCCTCTGTTTGAGATAGGAAGGGAAAAGGCAGGACACCTCGTTCACGAAGAAAGCAGAGACAGAAGGATTAGAGTCTGATTTGTTGTGTCTTCAGCAGGACCAGCAGGTTATATTCCTGCTTCAGTAGTTCATTCATATTCCTTCCAGTAATATAGGGGTCTTCCTGTTCACCACATTCCCACAAGATACACCCTCTCCATTTGTTTTTGGGTCCTGTTGCTTTTCACAGCAGTATTTCCTCATCCTGATGATTCTTCTGCAGTATGGTGCCATATGGCTCAGTTTGCAGCCTTGATTTATTCAAAGACTCAACTTCTCTTGCTCTGCCGTTATTCATCCCTTGCTAATGAAAGGAGGGGAGAAATAAGACTTGCAAAGCTTTTGTTGGCAGCACAGGTGTCAAATAGAAAAGGCCCCACAGGTAATGCTCAGCACTGAAATGGCTCATAATGAGCTTCCTCAGAGCACACAGAGAGACAGGAAGAAATAAGGGATGTGAGAGAAAGTGACGGATGGCGAGGTAGGGTTAGATATCATCTTGTGTGAGTGCATGTGTGAGAGACGGGAAAAGAAGGCGATAGAGGCAGAAGAAGTGAGGGGAGGTGGAGACAGAGAAAGAGACATTGAGAGATAGGTTGAGGCTGAGGGCAGAAAAGGAAGCATGGGCAAGAGGGAGACAGAGATGTAAGGCAACAAATGAGGCCAATAAAACACATGGGCAGGTTCCTCCGGGGAGTCATGGATCCTTGTTTTCCTGACAGAAGAACACAGGTCTGTCTTCAGTGATTACTTATGCTCTGTATCTCTGTCTTTCCACAGCAATTTATACCTCCCAAACAGTGTCTTCTCCCAATCTCAGCCAATAACAACGTTCCCTTAAATATTTATTCAAACCCTGGTTGTTTTTGTTTCAGTATCTATAGACAGACACACTGCCTGTCCGAGAGATAGCAAAAGAGTCAAGCTCAAATATACCTATAAATAATTTCAGGGCTACAAAATTCAAATTGCATGTGTGTGTACATACTGCTGCAAGGTCGAGCTCTCTTTTGTTCTATTCTTTGCCCAGACAGAGTAGTGCAGCAGACCTTAAACTCGCTCATGGAGAACTATGCCCCGTCTCTGTCTGACCCATCTGCAGATTGAGCAAGCAGACACACCATTTGTATAAACCAATGGAAAAGAGGAGAATAGTTGACACACAGAACATTAAGCTCATAGTTTTGGTGCCTCTGGTGCCCAGTATACACCTCATTCTTACGAAACTAGGTCCTAGGAGCTACACAAAAACGAAACGCTTCTAAAAGTTGCATCAAATATGATCCATAACAGAAGTTAATGCAGCTATATTAATATATTTTTTCTTTCTTTTAGGTATAACTTAATTGTTGTGATGATGGGTGTCCATAGTAATACTATTACAAATATCAAATGCAAAAGGTAAGGTGAATGTTTTTAGAAGAAATCACAAAAATCTGTCTGTCTCCTCTGGCAAATCTGTAGCATTTCTCCATGCTTTGCAGAGACTCCAGAAGACTTTCTCTGGACCCTTCCAGCATAGGAGCTAAAATGTTTCAGACAAGGGTGAAAAGAGATGTTACATTAGGCCAAATAAGCATTTTTTGTAAATTTTTGTGGAATTTGTAGAATTGCAAATCATCCAAAACCTTTTCATATAAACCCAAAATGTGTAATATGGCCTCTGTAAGCATTATTTATATCCAAACTGGTATTTCAAGGAATTTTTAATGATAAAATGTACACTTATTTTTGCTGTTTCATTAAAACTTCATTTAAATTACTACAGAAATGATAAATGCTAAGACTTTAGACAGACAGATTAGTATTTCAAGTCATGTAACTTTTTTTAGCTGATTTCTCTGACAGGCAAACATAGCCACCACACAACTGTATTATTCTTCCAGCATTTTAGTCATTATAAAGCTATGCCAAATATTTTCTGTTTCAGCTTTTAATATATGTTTTCTATCAGCGTTGACTGATCTTTTGGATTTTTCAATATGGTCAGACAAAACATGCCATTTCAAGATGTCATATTATGTACATTTTTTACTGTTTTCTGACATCACATGTAACTGAATGACTAATTACCAACATTCACATTGAGACACACTCATACACTCATTTACTCGTGCAGAGCTGCATAAAAAGTCTTGTGTTTTAGCATGTCTAAGTAGGTAGTATACAAACAGACCGGGGTTTAATCCTATTTCTCATGAGAGCAGCCACTGGGAGAAGGAGGCAAGATTTTGCCAGGAGCTTATTTTCACCCCAGTGCAATGCCACTTTCAGGCATAGGGGTGCTTCCACTTGTTTGGTGTTGGAGGATAAGGGGGGCAGGACAGCTGCATAAATTATTTAAGCAAATGTGTATTGCTGGAAGGCTCGAAGTGATAATGAGAACACAGAAAACAACATTTAGTCAGAAAAAGCCTTTAAAGTGATTTGTGTACATTTAAGGCACTTAGCCAAGGCTGTTATCCAAAGTGACTTCACAGCACTGAGAAGGTTGGGTTCATTCTGAGAAGGGCACCTTGTTTATTACTACATTGTTCTTGGTCTTAAATTTTTTTTGTGATGCAGATGGTTGGGTTTTACTGCATTTGCCCAGACAATACAGAATTTTTTGCTTCAAGTGATTTTTTCTACCTGCCTTGTATTATTTATTCATCTTCTTTGGGTATAATATTTGCACTACTCATACCTGATTTCAGAAAACAATGAATACCAATCCCAAACCTAAGTGTTATTCTCAGGCAGTATCCTTAGACAAATAATTCTGGCCTCATGCATAAACCTTCCAGACTGTTTTGAGGGTGCTTATTTTGACCCACTGGCTCTGCTCCCAGAAGCCACTCATTCCCTGCACAAAATACAAGGACCTTGCACCATCTTTGGCAATACACAGATAGCGATTTAAAAAATCCTGCATCACTGACTGGCTTGGTCACAAAACTGTCCACCTGAAGGTAATAGGTTTTTTCTCACACAAAGAACAAACAGACGGTTATAAATCAAAGCTCTCCAAACATCTCGCTTTTTGTTTGCTTAGACAAGTATTTCTTTGTGTCTTTATTCTTTTTCATCATTCTCATTGTTTCAACAATTTTCTCCTGCCTTGCAACAATTAGATTGTGTAATCTTTCCAGTCCATAGTAGAAGGTATCTAGTCTGTCCTTAGTATTGGCTTACAAAGATGTCCTACAGTGTGTTACTTTTACAGTGAAAATAGCAAAGATTTCCCTATAATCTTGAGTTTATATGTTACTGTTTATTATGAAGTTCTACTTTATGCTCCCTTGTGCTGCTTTGAGCTACTGTATATGCAATACAGTCACTACCATTGTGAGATTTTTGTGAATGAATGAAACATCACATAAAATCAACAGCTATTGATTACAGAGTGGTGGTTGGGTTGGATGGCGGGAATACAATGTGCAGGACTGGCAATCTGCAGACCCCAGATCCAGTCCTGCATGAGACCAAGTTTAGGCATGAGAAAGCTCTTTGGTTAGAGACAGATCATGTTTGTGCTTACATTTTAATGCATCCATTGTGTGAAGCGATCTGTTGCTAAGTATCAACATGTTTCCAACTTTTATGTTAATTGTGAACATATGGTCATTATGTTGGCAGAAAACATAATGCGGTTGCATTTATGCTTATCATAAAAACGTAATCGTGATTGCAGTTTATGTGTATAGGAATGTAAGACTGGGTTGTCATATTTTAGATTGTCCAAAGTGGCCACATTAATGACAGTTTAGCACTCATTGCATTCTCTCATCAGGTTTACAAGGTAGTTACCTGGAATGGTTTTCAATTCTCATACTGCCTTATCAAGAGATCATTTGTGGCCTTCTTAACGTACGTCAGACATTCATTGTCTTGTGCAGAGGAATGGAGGGTACAGAGTCAATACCCCTGTTAGTGCTACTATAACTACTGTATAATTTTACATTATGGCAAGAAACAATTAGGAAAAAAGACATCATCATTACTTACCAAGTTACAAAATCTCAAGAACTTTGAATGTAGTGTAGTCACCAAAATCATCAAACACTCACTATAGGACCATCCCCAGAAAGAAAGACCAAGATGCAGAGGATACATTTATTAGAATGGAATGAGAAGGAGGTGTGATGGTGTGGAGGTGCCACAAATTAATGTTTAAATAATAATAATGAATAGTTTATCAATCCCTTTGGGGAAATTCTTTGTGGACAGGCTGCCCCTGTCAAGCACCAAGGGTACAGGGGCTCAGTGTGTTGTCCAGGGACACTTCGACATGTAGCTAGGAATCATGTAATGTGGGCCGAACTACCCATTTTAGGGTTTCAGAGATGACTGTCCTACTAACTGAGCTACTGTCACCCCTAAAATAGTTTTTAGCAGTGGTTAAATTTCACAGTTGGTGTATTATTTGAGTTTTATTTATTTATTTATTTATTTTTTTATGCCTGTTTTTTCTTACATAATGTTTTCATGTTACACAGGAGCCAAATACATTAATACTGTACATAATGAATACTTGAACTTTGATAAAACAAGATTTATTTATACAAGGTAGAACAGAAAAGACTAATGACTGATTTGTGTATATTTTTGCAGATATAAACATGGCGGGTGAGCCCAAGCCATACAGGCCTAAAGCAGGCTCCAAACGGCCGCTCTCAGCTGTTTACAGGTAAGATTTTCACTCCACATACTATCAACAAACCCCTGGTCCCACCAATGTAAATGTGAAGTAAATGCCACATTGCCTAGCCTTGACTTGAGTTCAACATGGGGCTGTAAAGCTCAAAGGAGATGCCGTTGTATAAGCTTCATTAAGCATGACCCTGATTTTCTGCCCCGTACACATCTCCTGGTCACAAACAGATCAAAGCAGTGCTTGTTTACCGCAGTCTAATGTGACAGAGGGCCAGGCATGTTTTGTATTCACTGAGAGATTTCTGTACATGTCTCTGTACTCTCATAGTTTGTCTATTGGCAGACTTTACATTCCCACCAATTTATTCCTTTCTGAATTGTTGGTTTGTTACATTGCCTGTCTTATTTACTAATTTATTAGTTTGTGCATTGTGTTATTATGAACCCTCATTTGCATTTTATAGCCGCAGCTGAAAACAGCCAGGCTGTAACGTGGTAATTATGCAACAGAAAAAGGAGAGGCAAAAACCAACCCCACACTACTCTAAATTGAAATAGCAATACATTAATCCTAATTAAAATTCCTGTGAGAGTAGCAACATTTCAAAACAAGCTCCTTCTTTGCGCCTCTTGTCTTTATTTTATTTCTCACTCTGAATTCCAAATTAGTTGACATCCTCAGTATGTACTTAAGATTGATTTTGCTCTCCAGGGTCTAAGAAAATATTTTTTTCTTTCAGTCCAGTCCCTGACTATGTTTTCCCTCTCAAAGTTTATTTTTTCTTTGTTGATCTGTAATCTTTGCACACCAGGCTTGCTGCTTAACCTGTGGTAAGCTTTAGGCATAAGCTAGAACATGTCCATTTGACTCAAACAGCTGGATTGATTTGTATACTTTTGACAGATCCTAAATCACTCTATCTCTGTCTACCTTTCTCCCTCCTCCTCTTTCTGCCTCTCTGTTTGTCTCCTATAGTGGTTATGAATTTGACTATGAATACTACAGAGATGATTTCTACAGCAGGTATGTATCATTCACAATATGCTATCAAATTTGGCTTTTTAACAATTGACCATCTATTTAACCTGGCCTCTTTAGTTTTCTTTAGATTTGTTAGATCTGTCAGACTTTCTATTCATGCATATTTTAAGAAATCCTTGATTTCCTATATCACATAGACATAATTAGCCTTCTCATACCTAAGCTGATCTTTTTAGCACATGTAGCTGGGTAAGAGATTAAACTCATGAAAACACATCTCTAGCTGATTTTTAAGTGGTCATATTATGCTTAATTTATGGTTTATATTTTATTCTGTGGCTCAATTGGTACAAAATTATACAATTTTCAAAGTAAAAATATTGCAAATACATCCCTCTTTATGCATTAGCTCCTCTAGCTTTAAGACTAAAGAGACTCATTTGAGTTCTTCTCCCACAACATTCTGCCTTCACTGGCCAACATGCTGAAGTTTTGCAAAAAAGCCGATACCGCAGTTATGTGCACTCATATTCAGATAGTGTCTCAAACTGAAAAACATGTCTTTTCCGCATGAAAATACCAGCTAAAAAATATGTTTTTGTCAAGCCAACTGCCTAAAAATAACATTCAGTCACCTAGTGGTATTACTGTGCAACACAGAACAAATTTGTAAAACACAGTGGTTGTACATCAGATTTCTTACTTATGTGAGCTACTTTGTAGAGTAACACGTCTGTATTATAATGTATTGCATGAGTCATGTAATAAGAAAACAATCCAAAGCAGTATATCTGGCATCTTAGATGTGAACATTAGGGCTAAATTCATAGTATTGTGCTAAAAGACATTTGTATAATTCATGTAGTATACAGTGAAATAAAGAAATTGTAAGCATAAGGAAAATTGTAAAGTTTGATTCATTTTGGTTGAATATAAGCTTCATGTAAATCTTGTAACATTATAGCCACATTACATATATTATATGCTAAGAAGCATAGATAATAGATAAACATTCTGTTAAAACCATTCCTTACTATTTAGCTGTTTTTGGCTTCAGAAAGCCTATAAAGACACGACCCCCAAAACTCTTTATACTCTGAGTTGTGCACTTACTACAGCCTTGATGCAGCTTCAGTATGTGGAGAATCCAAAGCTTAACAAGCTTGTCATGCCAAGTTATAACTTCTGAGCTATGATTGGATCATACGTATTCAGGTGAGGGGGTTCACAAATGGTCAACAGAGCTCCTCTTAAGATATTGACTGATTTTTCCTCATTAAAACTCTCTCTTGTCAGATATAATTCAGCAACCACAGAATCACCTTCAAACAGTCAACTTGGCTGTCAGTCAAAATATATGAACAGACGATACTCCAACATGCTGATGAAGGAAGACTTGTTTCTCTCTCATTTATCTACCAGTGACCGGAGCGGTTATCAGCTGAGACAGTTTCTAAATGTCAAATATGTTGGGAGCCAAGACAAGCGTCTACTGTCACTGAGAACACTCACAGCTACCTCTCTTTGACATGTTGCACTCTTTTTCTTTTTATCCCCATCAGTTTTAAAATATAAATGTGAAGGGATTATTTGCATGCATGTTATGGTCTGGATAGTTGTGCAGAAAAAGTGATATCAGTAGATTTAAACAGCAATGTCTGCTTTTAGGTTTGTGTCTGCTGTGAAAGAAAGAACCCAAGAGAATCCCATAGAAAACTTTGAAATACAATACTGGGAACAGATAATAGGCATTAGAAAGAGGCAATGTTGGAAATATATACAGAAAAACCTTCCAGCTCTTGTAGATTTTAGACAGTGACTTATAGGAAAAAAATGTTAGAACTGAAGTTAATATTATAGATTTTTCTCTTTTTTGGAGGCTTTTCGACTACCACGGCAGAGTGGCCCCCCCACCCAGAGCTGTGATCCCCCTCAAACGCTCCAGGGTGCTTGCTCCCTCCTCCCGTCGTGGGAAGACTTCCTTTCCCATCAAAACATCATCCTCTTCCTCTTCTTCATCCTCCAGACCTCCCACATCCTCCTCCTCCTCTGGGCTCAAATGTACGTACAATAAAGTGCTTTTTTTCTTGTTGTGTGTTTACATTAGACTAGTCAGATTTTGTTTTTATTTTTTATTTTTTTATCTTTCAAATAACACTGTCTAATTACACTAATCGCATTCTGCTCTCTTCAAAAACTGAAAGCTCAATGTAAATCTCAAAGGCATGGCTCTGAGAGAAAATGCAGCGGTGTGGTTCAGCCGTGCTACTTATGCCATGCCACTATAAAAAGCTATTTAATTCACTCCAGCAGCTCACAACAAGGCGCACTGCAATGTAGAGCAAAACACAAAATCGCAAACACAAATATAATCCGGGCTTTCAGAAAAGCGCCCATTTGGCAAACAGTGCTATTCCTGTCACCCAGGATCCATCTGGATCTTATTTAGTCCTCTGATTAACTGGTGAAGTATTATGAAGTCTTAAATCTAATTAATGTGAGACTGGGGGCATCTCTGTGGAGCTGTGGTCAGCTGTGTTTTTATAAACGTTAGTTTAGCCTGTGTAATTGGCTGCAGTGTTTGTTTCATTGTTGCCTGTCTAGGCCAGTGTTATCAGTGTGAGCAGCTTGGTAAGGAGCTGTCAGGAGAACCCAGTTGCAGTATTTTATATAGAAAGGGGAAAAAAAGCCAATCTCCCGTCCTCTTTTAGGACAGAGTTAGTGAATTCTCTCTCCTCTGTCTACGCAGTGCTGCTCAGTGTTTGGGAGACTAATTTGCCACGGAAAATCATTGTGTATATTGGATTTGGCCGAGATTGATTGGACAGAAAAATAAGGTTAGCTTATACTAACAACATGGTAAGTTCGTGTAGATAGTTTGAACCACTACAACTTTAAATTAGTAATTCAGAATCAGCTGTTAGAGACTAGGTTTCATGAAGATGGATAGTCAGCTGACATGCTTTTTTACGCTTAGTCTTTATTCTTTTAAAACATCTGTGAATGTGAACTGAAACTTGAATTGTGTTCTGGTTTGTAAAATCTGTCCTAGTGTCTCTCTAGCACATACATACACACGCACTACACTAATATAATATAGAGAGGTGCTATAGAAGCCTTCTGTGATCCAAAGTGATTGAAAATCAGTGGCAATAGTGCAAAGATAATCTTCTCTAAAGGTTTTTGAGCAAGGCTTGGTCCTCTAACCAATCAGAGCATTTGATTATTTATGATTAATTTGTAGGTTTGGTAGCATTCTCAGTTCTTATGATATCATATTGATGAGTATACCCAAAAGGCTAAGCAGAGCAGGGAAAGGGGAGGGCTGGGCAAAGCAAAGTGGATTGATTTTGAGTTTCATGCTACCACTAGTTTAAATACACCTTCTGGTTTTGAGGATTTCTCATCCATGTTGGCTTGGAAACTGCTGTTTGAATTCAAAGTGGTAGAGAATTGCAAATAGACTTGGTGGTAAAATTGTTTCACAAATCTCTGAACCTAAAAAATAGTTCAAGTTGTTAAACTCTTTAGATTAAGGCTCCTCCGTAACTCCTATATTACCAAAAAGTCATAAATCAGCGTAAGTCTTGAAATATTCACAGAGGCAACAGCACAGTAAAACCAGAGTGCTTACATAGATAAGGCCCTGACCCATTTTGCTTTAAAACAGCATATGGTTTGTAAAGAATGAGTTAGGATTTTGTGAAATGCCATGCCAAATCATCTGGAAGTTCAGTCATGGCAACTGGACTTCGAAATGTTTCACTACTAATCCAAGTAGCTTCACCAGGCTGAGGAGAGTCTGTTAGAGAACACAAGTAGACAGAGCAAAAGAAGACAGGAATCTGAAGACAGCTCTCTTGGCCTATGGATACCCCAAGTGAGCTTTTAACAAGGCTGCTTCCCTTTCTGGTAAAAGGACAAAGAAACAATCTGGGACACAGGGCAGACAAATTATTCCTTATATGGCAGGAGTGTGCAACAAGCCCAAAAGATTTTTTGGAAAACACCACATATCTGTCCACGTCAAACCAACAATTACGCTAAGACATAAACTTGTCCACCTTAAAAACCAGACACCAAAACACAAGATGAGCAATAGAGTGTACATGGTTTAATGAAACAAATAGTCCAACAGATGTGGAGGCCTCAGACATATCCTGTCTCATATTTACCCTCCTGCTCTTTCATTTATCCCTAGGAAAATCAGACCCAATTCACACATCCACCAAGAAGAACACAGTTAACAACCTACTGCAATTTGGCTAGGTGGGGTCATCAGACGTGTTACTATTACATTAACTCACAAACTCCCCTTCCATTGCTCACATAACAAGCCTTGCTTGCATGGCAGGAGTAAAGTAAAACCTGGCGGATAAATGTGTGGTCTCTAACTCTCCTCAGACAGATAAAGCTACGAATAAGTAGTGAAGTGTTTCGACCTGACAGAAAAAAGTACAGTTGCCATTATTCAATTGACAAATAGCTTGAATGTAGGCTACTATATGTTTAAAAAAATCTGCATGTGGTTTGTACAGTAACTTGACACATTTTATACTAATCTAAGCTAATAAAATCAATCTCATGCTGTAGAGATACCCTGACTTCCAGTATTAAATGTTAAATGTTGTTATGTAGAAATGTCTTTTGTAAGTTGCTGCTCAGGAATACATCAACAACCACTATATAGTTACTATATATTATACTATATATAGTCTGAATTACATTTGCTTCACCAGTCCCAAAACTCATTGTTCCCTTAGCTCGCTTTGTGTTAAATCTAAGTAGACCAGTGATTCAGGAGATTATCAGTATCCCCAAGACAGAATTTTTACACTTGATTATGATGTCCTAAAATTAGATCCATTACTCATTCTTTAAATCTTTCTCAATGCCTGTTAAATAACAACAACGTTTTTTTCCACCCTTTTCCTTTAATGGAAACGATGAAACGATGTCGGATTAGAATGTGTACGTTTTCTCTTTGCAGCTTATGTGACAGATAGTACAAAAGGAATAAGGCCTGGAGTTGGCGATAAATTAGAAACTGCTCCACACTTTCTTATCATCAAAGGATGGCTAGTAAGCTACCCAGGGCAAGCTAAGATAATGTTGGAATAAGGATGTGAGTGTAGGCTGTATACGTGTGCATTCATGGATGTTGGCTTGTACACATGGGAGCAGGTGATACTAGGAAGGAGATAGAGACACTTTAGTGTGTCCGCTATCGAGATGATATCATTTCATAGCCACAGTTTTCTCCTTTTTGTCATCTACAAAAAGGTTGATTTTGTGCTTCTCTGTAGCTTTAGGACCGGTCGCAAAACAACATGAGACTAGGTCTTAGGAATTTATCACTTATATTATCTATGCATTGTCATTGGTACAGCATTATATGCCTCTTTTTTTCTCCCTTTTTCATACACACATGAATCATCCTGTTCAATTTTTAAAAAAATAATGCATTGACAAATAATGTACATCTGTGTTTCGTTTCACCTACTGTAGGTC
Source organism: Helostoma temminkii (assembly GCA_900302695.1). Lineage (NCBI taxonomy): Eukaryota > Metazoa > Chordata > Actinopteri > Anabantiformes > Helostomatidae > Helostoma > Helostoma temminkii. The sequence goes on from OMLM01008544.1 coordinate 159,558, forward strand.
TCATTTGTTGTTTTTCAGCTTGAATTTTAGTGAAAGATTAAACTGTCTTAGGGGAAATCTAGTTTACAGCAAGATGATATGTCAAAAATGTTATCATGTACTGACTTCTCCTCTAGCTGTAGATGTTTATGTTTTATGCATCGATTTAGCTCATACATAGCAGCACACGGACACAGGAGGCACTCTGCATTGTGATGTGGTGTGGGTGTAAATGTTCATGAAAGAAACTAACTTAAAGAGTCACATACAGACACAGTGTTAGACAAGTAACGTTTTGATCCTGTGCGTGTCTCCTGCCTCTGATTCTTCCAGCTGAAGCTTTATAGAAGCTTGTGGGTTTATTTACCAAGCGCTCATCTATCCTCGCTCCAAACCTGACAGATTCTGATAGGTGTCAAAGAGAATTTTATGTTTTCATCTCAATGTCTGGTGTCTGTTTTTTCCCCTCCTCACAAAAGATGACACATTTCAGCTGCCTTGGGTTAAGGAATAAGATTACCTTATTGCTTTATAGTCTAAATTCTTTAATCTGCTCAGTTCAAGCTGCTAAGGAGAACGCCCTCAATTCAGCAACCATGAGACAAGCCAGACTGAATTAATGGTGACAACATTCAGAAAAATACAAGTATTTTATTTTCAGCAGATGCTATTTGCATATGACATACTGAGGCGCAAACTTTGACATGATACAGTTATGCTTCATTTACCAAAAGCTCAGAAAGGTATTTTAAAGTGAACACAGAAACCCAAAGCAAAGTGGGAAAGGGACAGCAGTGATCCACAAGCCAGTAAACAGAAGCTGTGGGAGGGCAAATTGTGCCCCCTGATTTTTGTGCAGTGTAGTGAGACAAAGATCAAGGAAAGTTGCAGCGAGTGTACAAAGTGAAAGAGAGCAGTAGAAATACATTGATATAATTTTTGTTGTTGTTGTTGTTTTAATCAATTTTATTTGTATTTGTAGCAAATTAAAAATATACAAATAGCAAAATAAAATGTATATACATTTTTTAAATGAAAGAGCTGCATCGATTTTCACAACAGCATTTCATCAATAATTCCTTGGACCTGTGCAGGAATATAGAGTTCATTAATACACTGTAGTATTGTTCTAAAGGTACAGTTTTTACAGGCCATTTGAGTCTCATAAGTATTAATAAGATACATCACAGATACAGAGATTAGACGCCAGTAAACAGTGATACATTTTTACAATAGCAATGTGGGAATATAGTTATAGGTTTGAATCAAGCACAGAAATGGCAGGATTTTCCACTAACAATGAAAACTACTGTGTAGAAAAGAGATTTTATATCTATCGAATGATGACGAAATGCAAACAAAACTATGATCAGATGCAGGGTTTGATATTATAAAAATATTACCTCATACCTCGTATATTGTGCACTTAACCAAGCAGGTAATATCCTGATACTATCCCATGCATGGAATTGAATTATAGCACCAGTTTTTTGGGATATTGGCACTACTGAGCAAAACTTGAGCAGCACTGCACACTGTGGTGGGCGTAAGCTGTGTGCTAATCTTCAAATTGAAAGCAGCAGGTTCACAGTTTCGGTTGGGTAACTTTGCAGTTGGCCAGACGGAGATGTGCCTCCCTGAGGAAAGTGTGACTCAGAGTGATGATATGATATCCAAAACTAAAAACTATGTATTAACAGATGACAGCATGCAGCCTTTAATAAACTGTATGAAGCAGCCACCATTATAATGAGTTTACAAGTGATATTAGAACAAACTAAACCCAACTGAAAGTGAGAGGAAATGACAGAATTCTTTTTGTGTTTCTGTGTCTCAGCAGTGAAGACGGACCAGCTACAAACTATTAAACGGGAGCTGACTCAGATCAAGATGAAGATCGACTCTTTGTTGGGACGTCTGGAGAAGATTGAGAAGCAGCAGAGAGCTGAGTCTGGTGAGGAGACAAAAGAATCAGAGCTGGCAGGGAAGGAAAGGAAAAACAACACGACCACTGAGGGAGGGAAGTTAAGAGCATACATTAGCCATAAGTCTTACTGACACTGTAGGAGATAAGAGATACGAGCACTCTGTTATAACGGCAGACAGGTTTCCACGACACGCTGACTCAGTTCATATCAGAGGTCTTCGTAGATCCCCTATGCCAGAACAATGCAGAGTGCAGATCACTGTGAAGGTCATTTAGACTTTGTGTCTCAAAGTGCATGTTACAATTCTTCACTAGTTTCAAAACGTCAAAAGTCTCGATTTTTCTTTAGGCAAACTACAGTGTGGTCTGTTAGACTATAGATTTTCAAACCAGTTAAAGGATCAATGGAAACTTGAACCAACAGATGAAGGGTTTTAGTAGAGAGAAAACATCTAATACATGAAAAAGAAGAAAACACCGTTCAGCCACAGACTTAGTGTGTTTCTCTAAGCTCAGGCTGCGATCAAAGATGATGAAGATTTTGTTGTTTGTCATTGCTCACTAACATTATACACTAGGACCCTCAAAATAACACATATTTATTTAATTAATAACATTTTCTGGTGTCTTCATTAAAACCATTGCATCCACATTAGACACGGCATTACATAAACATAGTGGGGAACAAAAGGGTAACCACCATAGGGCACACATAGAGGTGAGTGAAGATGATGGTGAGAGAAGATTTAAGTTTACAAATACACAATTTCTCTCTCTCTTACACACAAAAACTACACTATGTACTAGAAAATCATGGCATAACTTCAATTAAACATATAAGAGTGGCAGGCAGCTGGCGAACCTCCTATCAAATGTGTCCTTCCACTCCAGTTCTTTGGAGTAAATAATGAATTCTTTATTATATATTGTTATATATTGTTGTGGATGTTTCAAGTTGTAAAAATGAGTCATAAAACATGAAAAATGTTTAAATTTTACGCCGTGATGGTGTTCAGACAAATCTCAAACTGACTCCCACAGACACGGCCAGTGGGTCCATTGTTAGCTCTTTAGAGATGTGAACACTGTCAAATTTGTTCGAATGCAACTAGGAACATGTGGTGTTCACAGAGTGTACAGTCAGCAGTGCTAGTGGCTGGTTGATGTCAGACTGTTTCTGTCCTGTGAAGTGTGAGGAGCAGCATGACCTTTAGGGATCACACGCAGGGCCCGATCTTTGTATTTCTGCGTAGGTAGCCGAGTAAACTTTGTTGCTACAATGTTAACCAAAGACAACTGGGACAGTAATCACACTGACTTCATTCTCTATGCCTTCCTTTCTCACTCAGAAGCTCAGAGGAAATACGATGACAACTGTGACTCAATGCATGAGGAGTCTGTGTCAGAGACAGCAGAAAACTCTGGGGAGGAAGCTGGTGAGGGGGCACTGGACGTGGAGGCAGGAGAGATGACCGATGGAGGCGAGGATGACTATGATGAGGAGGGCAGCCACCATCTGGTAAGAAGAAATAGTTGACAGGGCTGACAAGGAGGAAGAGAGTGGGGCACTTTGGGAGATCTCAAGTGGGCAGAATTATTCATGGCCACAGATCTGAGAGAGTGGGGCTTCACATGAGTGAATGGTGAGGGTGCCTGGACTGACAGTTTTTCCCTGTCGACCACCAGCTCAAACAGTGGGTCTTCACAGGCCCACACACAGGCACAGGCTCACACATGTACACACACTTACAGACTATAATTAAAGCAGATAGTTTAAGACTCATAGGGTTTTAGAGGGTTTTAGAAAAGACCTGCATAGACTGGTATGGAGCTGTCCGTGAAGTGGAGGATGTAGAGCCGGTACAGAGGAGATTTATTTCACAAGGTCACTTAAGAAATAGCAGCACTAAAGAAAACTGATAAAAGCTCATCTATTGAGAAGATTCAGTTGTTTTTATTTTATAAATAATATACACTAGAAAATCCTCATTTCAAATTCAAAGAGCCCAAGGTGACATTTACAAATTGGTTGATTCTTCTGTATAAAAGATTTCACACTTAAGTGGCAAATTCTCACAATGAGCCGAAAAATGTTTTACATTTTACTTGAAGGTGAT
>OMLM01008544.1:163600-178521 GCA_900302695.1 Helostoma temminkii
CTTGAAGGTGATAACAAAAAGATTACTCAATTTTTTGACTCATCAGCTAACACCTCATGCTCAGGATTGCTATTTTAAATGGTTTTTAAGCAACCTCGTTTAAGTAACTTTGTGTATTTATACATTTTATACATATGTATTCATACATTTTTCTCTGACTTTGAAGAAGTCACTAACAGATATTGGTTAAAAATTGCAAAAGCAGCTCTATAAAATGTGTAATGTCATCACAATGCTTATTTTGTTCATCCAACAGTCCAAAAGATAATTGAGTTCACTATAACTCATTATGAATAATGGTGCAGCACCAACACTGGGTGCATCCCACTGAGTATAGTGTGAGGCAGCATAGATTTCGACACCCATTCTTTTTCAAGTACATTGCTGTACTTGTACTCATCCAAGTACCTCCTGGATGAGTCATCACTGTGCTCTTGGAGTAATTTTGGTAGGCCGGTAACCCGGCACAAGTTTTCTCCATTTGTGGATAATGGCTCCTACTGTGCTTTGCTTTCCAGATTGGTGTCAATAACTTTGTTTTGTTTTGTCTTTTAATGAATTTCTGTAGATCGCAGCATGTGTTGCTTTTTGAGATAATTTTTCTGCTTCATTTTTTTGGACAGTTTCTATTTAAGTGATTTCTTGATTTAATAGATCTGGCAGTAATCAGACCTGGGTGAAATTGAATTCAGCTTTCCAAAAATTGTGGTTAATCACAGTTTATTTATGAATTAGCAAGTGGCGGTTAATTGTTTTTTTTTCACATAGGCAAGTTAGGAAAGGTTAGGCTTTTTTTCCCTCTTAATAAATGAAAATATCATCATTTTAAAAACTTGCTTGCTTACTAAAAAAAACTAAACTAAAAAAAGCATTTTTTTTATTTGCCTGGGTTACCTTTGTGTAACACTAAAATTTGTTTGATGATCTGAATCATCCAAGTCTGGCGCAGAAATAAAAAATCAGGAAGGTGGCAAATAAGTTTTCACAACACTGCCCATCTTTTCAAAAGGCAATGTGGCCAAGAAGATGGATCCAAATCCTTAAAAATGTAAAAAAAATAATTGGTATATTTGGTCTGGCAGCTACACAGTATTTTGTTGATTGAGCAACACAGTGCTCAATCAGTATGCTCACTGGTTAGCTGCCGTCTGTAGAGGAGAAGTGCTCTGTGCCATTACTCTTTCAAGACCCCGGCCAACAGGACTACAAAACAAAGTGTTGCTTGGTATAACATTACATGGCTTGTTGGAGAAAGTGCAGGTTGTTCACAGTATTTACACACTGCTTGATAAGCAAGCAACCTGCTAGCGAGGAGCTGTTATCAGTGGAAAATGGGCTGGAAGTTGCAGAGTTGAACTAAAACTTTAACAACAAACTGGTGTCTGATAAATGCCCTCCAGCCAAAAAAAAAACATGTTGACATTGGCTTACACTGAGGAATGTGGTTTAGTTTGAGCTTTGAATATTATAAAATTAATGTCAATTTACCATTTAAACTAAAAGAGCCAATTACTGTCATCTTCACACTGCTGTGTTCAAATGCCTGACCCTTTAACTAAATGAAATAATGTTTTAGCTTAATAACAGTTATCTGCATGCTGGAGGCTTTAAAACACCCACAGTGCTTCATATTATCCATATATTTTCAAAAGCATTAATCAAACCAGCAGCCACTGTTTTATTTTGTAAAGTTCTAGCAGTGACATCAAAGCAATTATCCTTGGTTTCATCTGAGTTCATCTGTGCACTGTGGCAATGCTTTTGACTATGCTTTCTATATTATGCTATATTTATTAGTACTTAACCAGGGTATGCTATCCTTGATGAAAGCGTTGTGTCGCTGCTAATGGAAGAGATTGTTTTTTCAGAGACAAGGTAGAGGAGATTATTTGTTTCCTGAAGGTCATGTTGATCACAGATCATGATAATGTACTAGAAAGGCTGTTCTGCAGGTAGGCATTGCCGGTTTTGTTGAGCAAATATCAGCAACGACCTTTATGAAAGATTAAGTGTGTTCTCAGTTTAAAAAAATGCTGCATCGTATTTTGCATTTTAACGTCCTCTCTGTCCTCTCCTTTTCAGATAGAGAACCATGTATCGGATATTGACAACTGAGAACAGGTAAGAGCTTTGGATTTCTTTTTAATCCAAATGTCCATTACAGCAACTGTGAGGTTGTTCTACAATACTGTTAAAGGTCCTGGAGGCTCTTACAGCCTGTGCTCATTAAAAGCTGAAACCACTGAACCTTGACTTGAGCATCTCTAAACATTCGTTAATCATCTCCAAAGTCATAAGCTCCATGACATTTGGAAGATGAGCTCCAGTGAAGGGCAGCTAACACCGAATTCGACAGGGGGAGCAATAATGACATTCCAATGGGCCAGAACTACCCATAAACAACATTCATCTAATTGAATTGTGTGAAGAGGGTATAAATGGCGAGGCCTAAGGTAGAGCATTTCCTGCCTCTCGCCTCTCAGGGTGTGGGTAATGATGCAGCCACATCATCATTGGCTCAGCAGGGCCTGGCTCTTCATAGCAGGGTTGCTGGGCAATGTTTATGAACAGTAGACTGTTGATGTATCATTGAGTCAAGCTCTGCTGCAGTTTTGTTTTGCTGCTAGATGAGCAAGGGAAACCTCTGACACTCTAAATCACTGTTTCTTTTGGTGCCATATTAGTATTATTGTTATTATTATTGTCATTAGGAATCATTAACTGTGGTCATGTATTAGTTTCAGTCAAATGTGAAATCACAGTTTCTCTACACTAAAACTTGACTTGACTTTCTCCATGAAGCAGTTTTCAGAATAATGCAATGGTGGTTTCCCCAACCCCTGCATTATATCCAGGTTTAGTATACTGTAAATTGTACGTAGTTTGCATACTAACAGTAAAAGGTTGGCAAAAATCATAAAGAAATTAACATGTTTTTGACAGAAAATCTGATTTTTAACATCAAATCTGAAACACAGTGAAGACATTCTTGACATTGTAAAGGTTATTGCAGCTGGAAACAGCTGTTTTTTTCTAGTTTTAATTGGACATAGTCTAGCATCAATGCTTTAATAACTACTGGCCACCTGGCTGTAGCTTCATATTCACAATACAACTATGGCAGCGGTGTTAATTTGTTGACTAAAAAGAAGGTTGTTTGATTATTTATTTTCATTCTATAAATCTGTTAATGTTTTACCTTCAAATAAACAAGAATGTTAATATTATATTAGCTTGCATTAACTCTTCACCTAATAAATTTGGTTATTGGCGCAACAAGACAAGTATCGTGTTGAGCAGAAAAATACAGTGTGATTACACAGTTCATTTCAAGTACCTATTCATTATCATTTAGTTAAATCACCAATCAGGACTGTATTTATCTTGTTTTCGGTCATTTATATTTAGTTGTTGGATCATTTTGAACAAATGAACACCACTATGAGGTTTTTTTATGTATGACCTAGCAAAAACGGTCACACAGTTTTTCTCATGTGCTTGTCCAGGCACTCGGTGTACCAGTTCTGTCCACTTCTGAAGAAACCACTTGTTACACTTGAGTTTTCCCATTTCATTTCCACGTTTGCCCCTTTTTTCAAATTCTATCAGTAGCTGATTCACAAAGCCTTCTCACAGCACATTCATTTAAAAACCTGAAAATCCCACTCGAAGTTGTGGAGAATGTATGAATGTTTTGCTTGAAGGCCTACCGAGGATAGAAAATTAGTGAGGAGAACCTCAATAAGTCCTGTCCAGAAGGATTAAAGAGGCAGCTCAGGCTACCAGCAAATATTTTTGCAGTTCCCAAGATGTTTCTGAGGCCATTCAAAATGGACAAGCTTAAAAACTGAGCCTAATCCTCATCAGATTTACAGCTTATAAATATATATAGCCACCATGTTTGAGGAGGAAACAGCCCTGCAATGTGTTTTCATAAGTTTTCTCCTGTATCACTTCAGGGTGAGGCAGCGGACAGCTCTGGTCAGTGGTATTAGAATTCATCATCACCTTCAAGAGGCAGAAAAAGATCTCTGAGGGATCAAGACACTTATTTTGGACCGTAAGTTGTGTTTAACAGAAACTGAGTCACATTTAGATCCCTGTGATGCACAGCTGAATGTGATGTGTACTCTAGAGAAAATGTACAGTATTCAAGATCCATTTTAATGCATTGGGCCTGACTTGACCTCATGGATATTCTGTGCAACGTATATTTCATTTCAAGAGACTGACAGTATGTGCTAATCCTGTTCCTGAAAAAAAAGTGTAAGAGCTAAAGGGATTTATTCAGATTTATTAATTGTATTATGTTGCAGCCAGGGAAAATTATGTTGATCAATTGTTCCTGCTTTTCATAAAATGTGTTTGGGTTGTAATTTCAAAAACCGCTTTGAAAATTCTTTCTGATGTTGTTCAAAAATGAATAAATGATAGAACAATCTGCGATGATAGTGTAATATTCAGAAAATGAATGAAACATTGGTGCCGTCTGGTTCGGCTTTAACTCATATACATAAGCCAATAGCTCTGAGCATAACTTTATCCTGCTTTATCCATTTATCACACAAATGCCCCGTGGGGTTGTTCCATCATATATTCCAATTCCTGCCAAGTTTTAGAAGCAGACAGGGCTTCCTGTGGTAGAGAGCCAACACTGGCACAGGCCTCCTGCCAGGGAGCAGTGCCCTAACATCTCAGAGCACTCCTCCCTGTTCATCCTTTGAATCCCAACATGGGCTGTTGCTGTTCAGGATCCAGCACCCTTTCTCCTTCAGTCTCCCTCTGCTTTCTGCATTGATTCTGTTTTATGCAAGCAAGACAGCCACTGCAAAGTTTTTATTGTTTTAAATGATCCATATGCAATTATGTTATCCATATACAAATAACCTAAACCTTTAAACAAATGTCAAATAACCTTAAATAGTGCAGAATTTTAAAAAAAAGTCATATAATGCTGAACTAGCAAGCGCTACATGATTCATCCACTGATCTGAAGCACTTTACTTACAATAATGTACAAGATTTCTGACAGTTTAGATTTGTCAATTACTTGGTTGTTAAGTGGAGCTGCTAACACGATTCAGCTGAGCAATTATAATTAACCTGATTATAAAGTAATTGCTGCAAAGCGAATTATGTCACCAGTGATTGGATGCCAGCATGCGCTGTTATTTATTAATTTTTTTTTCCAACCATTTGGAAGTAGTTGTTGGCAGCTAGAGCTAATGTAAACCAGACAAATGCTCATTAGAATCAGTTTGGTTAATACTGTATGTGACCCTGTGTTATGAGAAACAAATGACTTATTTCAGAGCTGATAGTGTTCTGAAAACAAGAAACGATTTGGGTGAACTAGCCCTTTTGTTACATGCAAAGGAAAAGTCACGTCACACTGTTTCATAAACAAATCAGTGCTGCCTGAAAAGAAAAAAACATGAATAAAATATGTAAAAAAGCAAATGTCCTGCAGATCATTCAAAATAAGTGTGTGGTGAATGATGATAATGTGTAATATTTAGCACTATTTTTGTACCCCGAAATATATGTTTAAGGGAAATGGCTCTGCTACATGTTTCTTTTTTGCTGATAGTCTGTTATTTAATGAACAGTATGGTGATGTGTCAAATGTTTTGCAAAAAATAAAACAACCAAGTCATTACTTTTAACTGTTGTTATTTATCAGGTCACCTTCAAACATTTCTGGCTCAGCACTTTCTTTTACTTTGCCATGTATATAGTCCATATTGTGTTTATTTTAAAACCCAATAGACTAAGAAAATAAATTTAATTAAGTTTAAAATAATGCTGAAACAATATACTGACAGTTTGTTTGAATCATTGCGGGTTTTAATCGTGGGGCTTATAGAGACGTGTAACTGACAATACTGTTGTATAGAAATGTACATTTTTTGTAAAGATTTTTATCAAAGGGCATGTTTACTGTAACTTTGTATTTTCAGTTATGTATAAAAAAAACAGCATATTCCAACTAAGACCAGAAAACTCATTGTCATTGTAGATAACTATTTGTGTTCTTATCAGTCAATATAATATAATGTTTGTGTCATATATTTAACTAGTCAAATGTTTCACTTTATTTTACAAATAAACATGAACTGAAGGACAAAGAAACTTTCTGACGTCATTGTAAAGTGTTGGACTTAAATATAGACATGGTATTACTTACAGATGTTATGTTAATATTTGGTGCATAATTAAGGCAGTCCACTTGAAAATGCATTTGTTCTATAGAGGCTGCTAATTTAATCATGATTTATATAGTGTATTATGCAGCCCATGTGCTAAACACACCATCATAATGACAGTTTAACAAGTTACCCAGCACAGTGTTTGAATACATGTCAAATTAACATCAGAAAACTGGACACTTTAACAGCAGCTTGTCATTTTGTATTTCACTAATGGTAGCAGTCGATGGCTGACAGTTAATATTAATATCAGTGCGTTCCTTCTGCTGTGAGCCTTTTCTAAATACAGTATGAAATGACCATGCAGCAGCACATCTACCAGTGGCAGGGCGTTTTTACTCAAAGCAGGTGGTGATAATGACATACACCAGTCCTGCCAAGTCCAAATTATTCTTTCCGAAATACATTTAGACTTAATTTGTTGACATTTATGTTGAATTTATCTAACTAAAGCTGGAGGTTAAACTACTAAGGTTGGAGTTCTGTTGATCTGTGCAGAGAAAAAGTTTTTGTTGCCACCTCTACAACAAGTTTAGATTTCAAGGTTAGAATTGCTAGAACATGTGTTAGGGAATCATTGCCATGCTCAAGGACATGCAGGACACATGGGACTTGTGTTGTTTGGTCGAGCAGAAGCCTCCAAACCAATTACACTGACCTCAGTCAGATTAACAAGCAGTCCAGTTCTTATTTCTTATTCTTCACACTGGACCACACACCGATCATGACCCTTCAAATTTGTAGCGAGTGTGTCACTGTGCAAAACTCCATGTGCTGACACTCTCATTTCTGTTACAGCTGAAATGAACGTCTCCCTGTAGCTTGTTTGTCCACTGACAACTTTCTGTTCTGCAAGTCATTTCAGCTTCTGAGGCACAGCTTTTTCTAGGTTGGCTAGGATTATTAGTTTTGTATTATTATTATAGTCTGCTATCTTTATTTTATGTTTGCTCCTAAAAATCCATTTTTTACTGACTGATGCCATTGGTCTAAAATTAACATGTAATTTTATTTTTCAAAAGATGCATAAAATCTGTATCATAAGACAATAAATCTAAGCTCATAACATTAAAGCAAATCTTTTCATATATGAGTGTTTGCAGTGAAAGATAATAATGGTTCAACCAGCCTGAGCTTTGCAGGGTGTTTTGGTGTCTCACTGGAGATTCCCCTGTTGTTAGACTAAACATTAATGTCCTTGAAAGGTCCTGGACTCACTTCGGCACTGTCAGTATCTCTGGTAGCTGGGCTGCATAGATAGCTGATTTAAAGCCTGCCATTTATCCACAGTAATAGGTAATACTGTAAAGTTAAATTTCCTGCCACACACTATTAGCTCTCTGTGTCCAGCACACCACCAGCAGCAAGCCTGATTGCACACAGCTGTTCCTGTTTGACCTACAGTATATTTGAGAAAACCTTCCACCCGTGCTTAATTCACTGCAGTTTGATTTACAGAAAAATTATGTTTCACAAGTGAAGAAGAGATAGCCAGCCATGATAACCAGCTTTTGGATGAAATTGACTACTTGATTTTAATTCATTATAGCTGTTAAGCTTCAGGGATATTGGATTTTTTATTTTCACAGCTGTGAAAATAAAAAATTGATTTAAATTATTGGTGGTGTTGCTGCTGCTGGAATCTTGGCCATTATACTAATTTGAAAGGGCAGGCATCATTGGAAATGTGAATATATTTTTTATCTAAGCAAGTTTATTGCTCAGGCTGGCCCAGAAACATCAGCTCACATGTGTTTACAGCAACTGACAGGGTGGATTCACTAATTTTAATATGCACTTCTCAGTTTAGGAAATAATTTATGCCAATCATCTCAGTTTCATATAGATTTACATATTTAAATGCCAAACACGTGGATTACCGTGATGGAAAATGAACATCATTTTGAGCCAAATTTGCTAAATATTTAGAATCAATCACTATGTGGGTGATTGTACGCTCTCTATACCATAGATACACACTGATTTCTTTCTCTGTTGGAAATATATGTATAGAATAATACTTCATTATACTGGATCCCAAAAGTTTGAGAGCATTTAATTTTCCTTTCACCCGCTTACTGCACAAATCTTAATTAATATTTATATTATATTAGCTCAGAGGTGCATGATGAGCATATTTTCCAAGTTTGATTTGAAAAATATTTAAATGAATTCACATTGCCAATAATCAAGTGTCATGCTGCTAAAGATGGGTGAGGAGTCTTGATTTTCATCTCTGCAGAGGCTTTAATGAAATCAGTACAATTTCTTTTACAGCAATGAAGGATGAAATGTTGCAATGTCATTTATTTCTTTGGGAGAATAAATTTTTTTCTTTTTTTTTCTTTTCCTTGTTGATTTATCAATGATTACTATTTCTGGTGATTACAGAGTTAAATAATCATAACAATTCTACCATCTTTCTATAATTTCAAAGACATTTACTGCATTTACATGCAGTACCTGGATGACGAATGAAATCATTTGAATTCTACAACACATTTTCCCAAATTGTATTATTGCCAGGGCAATTTTATGCCTTGGATGATATTACAATGATTCAGGAGCAGAAAAGAACAATCAGTCCTCACGGCCCAAGCTACAGAAGTCATCAGGTTCTTTAAATGGCATTCATCACAGGGTAATTTAAGATTGAAAACATGTCATGGTGATGTATAGCAACAGTAAAGCAGAGCGCGGGTTGAATTGTGAAGGTTAAGCATGTAAAATCTAGGTCACAGAGAGACAGACTTATGGTGCGTGTGGTTTGGGTGTGCACTTTCAGCAGAAATAAAATGTCACATGGGAAGTGAAAATCAAAAAGACGAGATGAAAAGCTGAAACTTGGTGATTCTTATAAGGATTTTGAAACAATAAAAAAGTAGCGGAATTTGGAATCTTAAAAAAAATAGAATCACACATATAGCATGTCAAGAGTATGGATTATGGATTTAAATGTGGAATGTGAATTAATTTTGAATAGTATTGTGAATTTATGGTGGATAATGTTTTTATGGATATGTCATTTGTCTGTATAAATCTACATAAGACAGGGTCAGTCTCCCCTATTATATAGTAGGAGATGTGGGTTGAGCAGCTGCCATTTATAAAAAGGACTGCTGGTTTATATTATTAGTGCTACTGCTAGGACCTGATGTAATCTGTGGTCCTCACTGTTTTGTCTGTTAGTCATGTCCATGTACATTCTGTGTGGTAAATATAAAGACCCCCACCTCAACTTTGCCTCAATCCCCTTCCTTTAATCCATCAGCTAAAGTCCTTCCTGACGCTCATGAAGCATTCAAAAAGATGTTTTAATTTTTGTTTTTAATATTTTGTTTCACATATTTACTTTGAAACTTTCTTCTTTCTTGACTTTGTCAGACCTTTACTGCACTTGTTGATGCAGAAAATGTTTCTCTATAAAATTGTGCTACTAGTGGTCGAAAACTCCACAGGGTACCTTTGAGTACTAAAGTAGTTTTCTAACATTAATTTGAGACTATGCTACTCTCTGCTACATAATATGTGTTATTAATTCCTGCACCAGTAGTTCAAGCAAAGACTACTTATTGTCCCTGGGCTTCTTTGTAAATTGTCCCCGTATATGTTGCCTTGAAAACTGTCTCTTCAGACCTCTATTAAGGAATCAGCCTGTTAATTTGAACTCAACCTAGTAGTTTTTTTTTTATAGTTGCAGTTTTGAAAGTGTACAATCATACAATGTGACACTGAAGACATCTAAAAACATGATGAATGCTGCCATAAAGCTGCACAACGATTGCAACTAATCAGCTATGAAAGGCAGTGTAGGGATGTTTGCTTGACAAAAAGAAGAGCCTGAACATAAAATCACATTCAATCAATGTCTTACACTGAATTAAAACTTTCAGTTAAATAATGTTTACTGCAATGTTACTATATTGCCGGCCATAGGCTGTATTTTTTGTCATGTACATGTATTTTCTTGATAGTATTGATATTATATTATTAGAATTATTATTCCTTATTATTTCTTGATATTCTGTATTTTAGGTTAACACTGCCGCCTCCAAGAATTGTTGTCCTGCCATTTCATGCTGCATAGACAAATAAAGCATGATGGTTTTATTAGAGCTTTTTTTTCATTGACAAGAAAACAGAAGGTTTGAAAAACAAAACTAATACTTCCATAACTATATTAATACGAGTTCATCAGGGGCAGACTTTACCATTTGGCATTGACATTGATTTATTTTGAACATTAGGCGGTTTGATATTCAGTGTGTTTTAAACTGTTAAATACAGCAGAAATTAACTTTAACAGAGACATGTTAATTAATTTTAACCGAAAAATGATAATTTAAATAAATGTAATGATGATATTGTACAACAGTAAGGACAAGTGACAAACTCAATATGTTAAATGTTTGTAGCAACACTGCTACAAGTAACACTTTACACCACATCAATTTTGTTGTTGTTGTCATCAGTAACCTGCCAACAACAACAATAATGTTAATGTTGTTAAAAAGCAGCAAGAAGCCATTGCTTGCACTAGCAATAGTGTTAGTAGTTGAGCTGACAGACTAATATTATTGCTCAATAATGCAATTTTTTTCCAGAATTCACGAGGGATACAGATTTACAAGCAGCAACTATTACATCCATATAAGGAAGGAAGATGATAGTCAAGTCCTGGCTTTCTTATATTAATAAGGATTGAAAAGGTGGACAACCAAAGATGCAGAGGGCCCAATGCCTGTGCTTTCCTTGGGCCCCAAATTGTTAAATCCCTGGAGTTCATCACTGTGAAGAACATCCCTCTCACATTATATTAAGTCACTGGATCTATTAAAGATAAGTGCAGCCAAGTCATGGTGTGACAGAGGAAGACGCAGGGAACAGATGAGATTCAGACAGGTGATCTGCTGTGGTAAACCCTAAATGGAGCACACCACAGAAGAACAACACCATGGACTTAATAAATCATAAGAAAGAATTTAATACCATAAATAACACATTTTTAACTGCAGAAACTCAAATAAAATGTCAAACAGCCAGTACAAAGTGGATAAAACACCCCCATGTAGTGAAATAATGAATAATCCTCTGTACCTATGCAGCTATGTGGGTTGAGTTATCCATTCAGCTCTGCGCTAATTGCTCTGGAATCAATACAACTATTTAATCTAGAGCATCCAGGGCATCATAACCTTGTGAGCCCTTTAAAAGACATTCAGCTGTGTTTTATGCTTTTCACAGCCGCCGACATGAGAGAGAAAGAGAGAGAGGAGGGGGAGACAGGTAGGCAGATAGAGGGAGAAAAGGCAGAGGAAACATTTTGATTGATCTCTTTTGAAGTAGCTTGGTTTTGCTATACATGCCTCAAGCTGTCACTTCATAATTGAATCCTTTGCTTTGTACTGCAGCAAGGCCAAGGAGGTTTGAGGACAGCCTGAGGAAAATGACACGAACACCTCCAGGGCCCGCAGGCCATGGTTTCCCTGCTAACGCTGTATATGAGCAGTATCACCACCCGATAATTCTCCATGGAGACAGGCTCCTAATGGAAACAAGTTGTTATGCATCTCAATAGGGAAATGATAACATGGTACAGAGAATTGTCACATTATAATTATGAGCAGTGAATTGGTAAAATAGGAACCCTTCAGGTTTTGTGACTGAATCTGCTCCTGTTCCAATTACATTCTGAAGAGGCCAGTGTTCATTCATGCACAGCCACAAATTATTGTCATTTTAGCCCTGTCATAATTATCGTTCAGAATGTGACAAAACTTTGAAATAAGGTGGGGGAGGTAGTATGATGTTTGTAAAAGAGTTGGAGGGATTCAGCACTTAATTATTATGTGTCTGTGTACATAAGCATTTTACATTATTAAAGCAGCATTACCAAGTTATATAAAATTATTATATATTATACATAAATATACCACTCCATTACATGTAAAAGCCTTTTATTCACAATTCAAGATGTATTACAAGAAAAAATATAACTTAAATGTTGAAAGAGATACAAGTTAAAGTGATTATTTTATGCATAATTTCTTTTTATTTTATTTATTGTTATTCTGGGAATCTACTGAAATAGTGAAATAGTGATTTTTAAGGCACTGATATACAGTACTTCATCTGAATTGTTTATCAAATGTTCCAACAGGATTAGAAACACCCCAACACCTTTCAGAAGTTGGTTCTCTGGGGGCTGTGTCAGACTATTTCTAAACCATCAATCCACCATTCACACCCACAATGGTGAGGCAGTAAGCATGGTCTGAGCATCTCTCTCTAGCTGTCTTTTTTCATTTGTTACACAACTATTTCTGGCACTTTTTTGCAACTAATGCAACATTGAAATGTCTTCACAGTCTGAAACTGTATGCTATTTCTCTGTGCAGTTTAGTGCATTTAGTGCCTCTGGCCCCTACCATTCATCTCATTTTGAGTGCAGCCACACCTTTTCCTACAGTAAGACCTACTTTCTTGCAGAAGCTATTAGGTTATGTCGGTTAGGACTGCAAACAACATCTGAAACTAACAGAGGGGACACTTTTTTTTATGGAAGACCAAGAAGCAGTAGTTTGCATTTGTCATTCAAAAAAGGAATGAGGACTTAGAATGGCAGACATACAAACTGTAAACAAAGCAGCACTTGGCAGTGTTTGCTTCTTATTTTCACACCTCGCTCACCACAGGTTTTAACTAATTCTAAAGTGCCAGTCCATCTAACAGTGCAGGACACACAGCAAAAACTAGACCAGCAGACGCTCATGTACTTTGTTATTTAGGGTGGAAGCCAATGTTTTTCACTCTTAAAGAAGGAAAAATGAGCAAATCTGGGCATGTTACAAAGGAAACTAGATGGTACATTATGTTTCATGAAATTTATGGCTTTTTCTCAGTAAATTATATATTGTAGGTACCAAATCACAAGATCACAAAGAAGTAATCTTGCAATTTTGTCTGCACTGCCAAGGTTACTGGTGAATGATTAACTTTTTTACTGTATGGGTCGTGAACGTTCATCATACTTTCTCTACTTCCCTCAGCTAAGAAAAGGAGAATAAAATGAATTTTCCTTGATCTATTCCAGCCTCATCCCAAGGCCAAATTGGCTATTGATCTCTGTCTCTTTGTCTATTAAAGGAAAGCCTTGCATGCCAAAATCGGTCACCACTCTGATGGCTGCCCATATCTTAATGCTGATTGATTTTGTGCAAGCTGTGGCAGTCCAGGCCAAACCAAGGTTGATGGGAAAGAGGATGGGGATGATTGTCTGAGGTTGCTGTCAGCCCAGCAGTCGATGCACATGATCAGTTGAGCTGGAATCCACAACAACTGTCTCTTTTGCCTCATTTCTTGAATCCGCTCTACCCATTCCCCATGCTTCTGCCATCAGTTGAAAAGGAAATTAATACAGAGGGGAAGGTTATTCCATTCTGCTATTTGAAAGGGACTTGATGCAATCAATACTGACAAAGTGGAATGATGGGCTAGTGGCTAAAGCAGCACAAGGATTTAGGCTGTGGTATTGAACAAGGAAGGAGAAAAAGGGAAATCCTCCTACTGTGACCCAGTGAAAGAACAACAGTCACTTTGATTGCTCTTTTCTGTGGAAGAGTTTTAAACTGTGCTTTGAACAGAGAAGTTTGGAAATGTGATTGCAAGAACAGACTTTTTTACTAATGATTCCTGTTTCTATAAAAACAAAACTCAGATTAATGGCAGATGAATTTGGATTTCCCCCATAAAGTGGATTTGTATTAATTTTACCGATAAAGATTCACAAAATTGAAAGCTTTGAAGTGACACATTTTGACATTTTGCTTGAATTTTCTCTATGTGAAAAGAAATAGAACCAAAGGGTCAATGCTACAAGTTTACAAACTCACCGAGTGATTTGGACCAGAGCAAAGGCTGATGTACGTGAACTGTAAATACCAAATATAATTAGTTGATAAAATAGAATCACGGCAGAGAGAATATTCAAGGTAATTAAGATTTGTTCAATCTTTACCAGCTACAACCATGAAATGCTACAGGTACTTACACATTAATGTAGCAGAAGTGATACTCCAGTCCTATAATAATCAAAGAAAGAACATGGCCATCCTGCATAATGAACACTTTTGCAACATTTCAATTGAAATGCTATACTTAAACCTGCATTAACTGATTTTACTGGCCATTTAGAAGCAATGGATAACAAACAACAACAACAACAACAACACAATGCTATTCGCTCTGCTTTTAGCAGCATATTAAAGCCCTTAAGTCCTGGCTATTGTGCTACATGTTTCTGGGGCTAATACAGTTGTGTGTGTGTATTATGGAAGGTATATATTTTGCAAAATAGTGTGTTTCTCTGCATTTAAAATATTTTTTCTACCTAGGCTGGACATACGCTGCTACATCAGTGCAATTAGAAAGCGTCTGTAAAAAGTGGAAGTGAAGTGGCTAGATGTAGCTTTGCTCACACTCAGCAGCTCTCAGAAATATCTGGAGAAAAAAACATGTTCATGAAAATTTTGTTTTGTCGCCTTGAGATTAATAGTTCAATTACCCATACCTCACCATCTAGTAAATTCTTGAAGTATGGTATTTCATGATTACAGAACATTAATCACCAAATACCTCTGAAAAGGTATTTTTATTTTATTATTTCAGAAAAAGTGCTTTTAAAAAACGTTCACAGCACACATGTTTTCTAGG
>OMLM01008544.1:178541-198205 GCA_900302695.1 Helostoma temminkii
CATGTTTTTTAGGTGTTGCAGACAGTTGAACAAAGAAGTTAGGTTTGTCATTCAGTACCGGCGTGCCTGTTGAAATAAATGGGCTGTTTCTGAAATGTCAAATGAAACGGTATAACCTTTTCAAAAGGTTAGATGTAACAAGGGAAGCCCTACTGTTCAAAGCCCACTGCCTGACAATCAGTGTGGTCCCAGCACAAGATTAACCTTCCTGCAAACGGACAGAAACGTAATAAAGACATCAAAAAGGCAGCTGATCATAAATCGAGTCAGATGAGTCTTAAGCATAATGACAATATTAATGTCTGCTCTAAAGTATCAATAAATCATGAGCTACACTGAGGTGAATTTAAATTTTATCTCCATGCATAATTTGATTTTCCCAACCAGCTGCTGTGGGTAATGTGGAAGACTTCATGGGGAGGTGATGAAGTGAGCTCAGGAGAATCTAACAAGGAAGGAGGGATCCAAGAGATTGCCTATACAGCTCGAAGAGAACAGTCTCATTTAAGGACTTTTTAAATCAGGGGATGTGGTGTGATCAATTCAAGATTGTCTACATACAAAGTGGCTGCTTTTGTTTTCATGGAAAAGTGGATGTTATAAATTTATAAATGAGATGGGATTAAATTGCTCTATACCTCAGGTCAAATAACCCAATTTTAGAATAAGCAAACCTGCAGTGTCACTGTCTCAGGGGATAATGAGGTTTGTCTTCAATGTTTGTTGGCCTGTAGAAGGAAATGAACTGACAAGTCTGATTCTAAAAATGAGTGAGCAACCTTGTATTTATTTCTGCATATCTTCTTTGTCATTTAGCAACTACTTTAAGGCTGCACCTATGAATATTACATCAACTTTGGTCAAAAGTTATAATGTGAAAGAATCTAAGTCTTTATATATTTGGTATCTGTCACTTCAGTTCAATCTGATACTGTTCTGTAAAAATATACTGTATATGACTCACACCAGGACTGTAATCTGACACACTGTAGAGTCACTATTTGCTCCAATTAGTTGAAGTCCTGGTAGAAAAAATATTATGTTTGTTAACATAAATTATTGATATGACATGAATTAATGAAAAACTTTGAGTGAGTAATTTCTGAGATTGACTCAAGGGTGAAGATGTAACTTTCTGTTGGAATTTCTGGAGCTACAGTACATCAACGCTTAGGTCTTTTACAGCTGCACTAGCAGTGTTACAGAGCAATGCTTTTTTCTTAGATAATCGCTGGGTGACTCTGGCTTTGGAGCACTTTGACTAATAAGTTATATAAGATATAATAATTAACTTTTATTTGTGAGAGCAGAAACAACCTGCAGCCCTAATTGTAGCTGCTTGTCTACAAGACCTTACCCAGGGGATTAATAAAGTATCTATTATTATTTTTAATAGTAGCTGTAGTAGTAGTAGTAGTAGTAGTAGTGTATTGTATTATACTGTACTATACAGTAAATTTATGGTGACATGTCTGAATGTTTTAAAAAATTGAACAATGGAAGAATAATCTTCCAGCAAAATATTACTCATCATCATATAATAGACTTTAATTAAACATTTATCCTGGCAGTATATTAAGTAAATATAATCATCGCTGTGCTGTTCTCGGAGGATTGCACTCAGTCTTAATTATGTGATGACTTATTTTTCACTGTTGCATGAAGAATTGATTTTCTGCCATCATTAAAGATCAACTGAAACAATATTGATCCACTTCAACTTTAGGTCACTTTCAACAGGCTAATGTGGTTCATATGTTATTGTTGTATAGTCAGTACTGCTTTTTCTTTTTGCACACATCTGACTTCGTCTCTGACCTTTGAGAATCAAGTCTCTGTATCACTGGCTCTGTTTATTATGTTGTATTGCCACTGTTTCTCATACCAAACTAGGCAGAGCTACCCAAAAGCTTTTTAGAGACTGTGAGGAGATTTATTGTATTTGTTATGTCCCTGTGTAGCGGATAGAGATGCAATATTATATTATATTAATATGATATTAAGAATTCACTAGTAAACCTTATTTGCTTTTACACAGGGAATCTTCTCTGATACTGCTTCTGTACGTTTTTCCTATGTAGAAAACATTGTTAAACTAACAAATGCCTCTTTTTTTCACTGTGCTGAAAATGGTTTCTAAATGCTCATAAAGATATTTCACCATGTTCATTGTTATCCTAAATCCAATCTTGAGATTCCACACACCCATATGTTGTACACAGGGAAATGATGCTACGTTGCAAATAACATCACATAAAAGATCATTAATAGCATTGCAAATATGTGCCAAATGGAAAAGAAATGCAGATGGGTTTTCACACAGTTCATTACTTAGACTGCCTTCTGAGAACAGAAGGGTGAAAATACAGTGTGTGCATTGATGAGTCATATACATCCTGTATGGGCAACAACAACTGCCTGCTGTCGCTCTGAAGACCACAGATGGACCACTGTAAAAAAAACGGAGGCAGTGCTACAGCCTGCAGTGTAAAGTTGCACATTCACTGAATTTACATAGTTAAATACTGAATCATACATATCATGGAGTTATAAGCTCACAGTCGGTCCTTTTTAATAAGAGTGTTGACTGCAACAAGCTACACTCTTGAAGTACACTCTTATAAAGCTACACACTGCTGAAGAACATCTCAGAGAGTGCAAATCAAAAATACATTATATTTCACTTTGTAAGCAAATGTTTTTGATGGTGTAACTCATTTGTGCTACAGTAAACTGCACAATATTGCTTCCGATTGTTTTAAATAGAAGATGAGATACATTAGCAGGATGGTTTGACATGGACATTTTTTAAACCCTGACCCTGTTCTGAATGAATGCCTGCTTCTATTTAAAGAATAAAAAGATATTTCAGTTCAGAGTGTTTTATATTGACACTCTTTTATAAGTGCAGTGTTTCTAACACCTCAATTTTGAAGTCATGTGAAATAAATACTTCAAAATATTTTTCTATCATATCCTATAAGTTATACTGTGATTAATGTATCACAATCAAAATGTGTTTAGGTTCCCAATACTAAAACCCTTACAATGTTTAATGTGTATGCTTCAGTGAAGCACTTTTTTTTTTTTTTTTTTTTTTTTTTTTTTAGATACAGTCTGGCCTTTTTGTTATTGAGTTTTTTCAAAATGCTGAACCTCCTGACATCAAGCATTGGTGAATTGTAAGTTGTCATTTGTTCTGGACTCCTTCACCTACTAAGTACACTGTCCTGCCCATTTCTTAAGGTGTGCTAGTACCGCTTTGCACATGAGGTGTTTGTAGATTAATGTGTCTCAGGGAAAACTTGTGTGTGTAAGATAGGGTAAGTTGCTTAGGGTGGCCATGTCCATAACACCAAAAAGGAGGATACTTTGCAGGATTCAGCGAATCCAGGGAAAAGACCCAATAATAATCCCAAACCTATAACACATATTAAAGTTCCATCATACTGACTGTATAGTTGACTGGCTATATACTCCACCGTCGTAAGTTTTTTATTTGGAAGGAATTTCCCTTACAGGTTCGTGCAGTCAGATGTGCAGTTGACACAGATTTGCAGCTCTGCCTTGAAACGGTCTATATCCAGAGGGTTTCCCTCATTTCTCCATGCTGAAGTCATCATTGAAAAAACACGTTCTGTATGTGCATTGCCACATAGGATGGAGAAGAGACAGGCACTGACCTTCCTCAGATTCACAAGTGGGACCACTGCTTTGGAAAGCAGTTTTAGATACTGCTCCTCACTGTGGCAGCCTTACATTTCTCAAGAGCCGAGAATAGCTTCCAGCATGCCATATTCCTCGAAGAGTTCATCCATATCAATGTCTGTCAGACTGCAGGCTTGGACTGCATCATAGTGCTTTCTTCATACTCTTTATGTGACGCCAAGCTGTAACTTTGCTGTGAAAATAGTTGGCTCTTTTTTAGCTCTTTCATAGAAAACAATAAAATCAGCCTCACATTTCTTAGTCAGATCAGGGGTTAGCTGCTTGAGTTTTAAGTCCAGCTATAACCTTAAATACAGAGGTTATGCAGAATGACTTGGCCTCAAGTTTTTATTTGGTGAAGTCTGAGAACACTTGAGGAAGAGAAAATAGTGCCATCCAGTGCCATTCGCTCCAAAGCATTTCAGCAACATCACAGGCATTTCACCTCACCTAGACTCTAAAGGTAGCTGTTCAGCACTACTTCAGGCTTCTATCAATAGATGGCAGCGGAGACAACCACCTGGTCACAATGTGCTGCAGCAGACTGCATTCCTCCCTTTTCACAAACACGCAGAGTTCTTTCAGCTGTGCCATTCTGCTTATATAATTCATATGCAGTCAAGGGAACTAGTTGACTTTTGCTCAAACCTTTAGTTTTTGCTTCCCACAGGTCACCCCTAATGCTATATGATGGGCTGTGATAGATCTCTCGATCAACTTTTATCCCACAGTCTACATGATGAGTTCTGCAGCAGATATCTTTTCATCTTGAGACCATGAAGCTTCACAATAAAAGTGAAAAAGTACCTGCTCTTTGATTGTGACACTTGTGCTTATCTGTGGTAACATGTCTGTCAATGGTGCCTTTCCCTTTGCCACTTAATAAGCAATAAGCATGAAGGCCTGCTTTATGTAATACAGCCAATTTGGTTTGACCAGTTGTCTTTTGTTTTGGCATTTTGTTGGTTTAACTATACCACTCCACGTAGACTGACCCTATGGTGGTGCCTGTCTTACAGAAAGCACATGATTAATATGCATTTATTCAACCAATGAAATACCAGATACTTAATTTAAATTACTTAATTGCTTAATTAATATTTATTTTTTAGCCAATAATATGTTTAAGCACAAAGGAATTTATACATACACATAGCCCATTAATTATTTATGTTCCAGTAAAGTGTAAAATACAGATGATCTCAAAAGGGGGGGTAGTGGGACTCTGGATTAAACCTTCACTGGTAGATGGACACTGTATTTCCAAACCAGACTGTTTGACCTAAAACTGGACGGATGGTGAACATAAAATTACTTGCATTTCACTTCTTCGTTAGTTGGAATTACTGTTACTGTACACTGAGGCATCTTAGACATAGATATCTTTCTCAACAGTTCTTTGAGAATAGCAGTGAAAGATATGCAGTGAAGATGGCGATGCAGTATTTTGGGATAAATTTGGCCCCCCCGATGTTTTTCACAAGATGGCCAATGAGAACAGAATTGAGTGAGGGAAGAGCTTGAATGAGTGTTTTTAGTCTTGAGGCCAGAAGAGCTGTTGCATGTATTTGTATTTTTTTTAACTTAAAAACCATATAAATATGCATCATTAGAGCACTAGAATAAAACATAAACCCTATATTAAACATAATATGGCCACTCAAAAGATTCTCTGTTAATTCAAACATTGTGTATGCACAGTATATAACATTATGTTTACCTACTCCTGCTGTAATTCAGTGAAAATGTAAGAGGTAGAAGGTATACCTCTTGAAGATAAGATCTGTCATTTTCCATCTCAGTGCTGACAGGTGTATGCCATTTGGCAAATTAGACTTCTTATTCATCTGTAGGCTGCAGGTGTAATTCTGTTTTCCTCGTAGATCCTGTGGCTCATTCTACAGAATCTTTCTCTGAATCATAAAGTCCTGCATTTAGACTCTTCTCTAGATAACAAGGGTGTTAAAGATAAATGTCAACAGGACATTTCAAGCTTGTTGAGTAGGCTCTGCATTGAAGCACTAAGAAATGCTCGCTTTTCTAGTTTCATTACAGCATTGTGCATTGCTGTTCCAATACTGCTGAAGGGGTCTGTACAGTCTTTACGTGGGTGCAACAAAAATAAAAAAGAAAGCTAATTGTATCTAATTTACAGCTGGTGTGTAAATTAGACACTGTTTGCTAACATGTACATGTTTTAACATAATGCACAGCACCAAGGGGTGGACTTTTAGAAAAATTGAAGACTGAGAGCTTTTCTGTTTTTGGTGTATCTCCTTTCCTTTGTTCGGTTCTGTTCCCTCCTCTCCAACTTTTAGCTGTGCCACCAAATCTGCCGTTGGTGTTTACCTTTGTGCACCTTCACTCTTCCATTTTATTCTTCTCAGTGCACAGTTGCACTCATGAAATCTATTTCTTCACAGCTCCTCTGGGCTCCTCACCTCCCTAGGGTGAGGCGAGCCCTGCTGTCATCATCTTCTATCTGCTTGTCTTCAGGCTGAAAATTCCCCTGTCTTAGGTCTTAGGCCCAAACACCAGGCAGAACGGTATAATTTTATCATCTAATACAGATTCACAGATTTTCCGCTCAACGCAGAGCTGTAAATATTTCCAACATAGTATATGCTTTATGTATTTCAGGAGACTCTGTCTGTCAATCAAATGCAGCTTGCAGTATTGTACAATCATCCCTCAGTACTTCTGTTTCTGTTTTTGTTTTTGCCATAATAGTTAGCTGCAGCATTATATGTAAGGACTAGATGGAAATCTGGTCCTTACATATAATGCTGCAGTTTCAGATTCAAACACACACACCAAACAGTGACATGGCCAAAAACAGGTGGAGAAACAAAGTTTGGAGACAATTATACAGGTTGTAAACATGCCAACAAAGAAGCTGCTACTTTATGTGGACGTAAACATGAAAGATAGATTACCCAAAAGTAATCTCCAATCATCAGGGGCCATATTCACAATCATTCTTAGAATTCTCTCAGAGACTTCCTAACTTTGATGAATGTGCTTTGAGTGACTATGCATATGACATGTTAATGTGTAGACTCAAGTTGTTCAGTTAGTGTTGGGAGCATGATTAATATTGCAGTATGCTGTGTTTTGACTTGTTGATTTTGAACATGGTGTCAGTGGGTGTGGCTAAGAACAGTTTTATGTTTAGTTAGCAACCATGATGGAGGCTCTTGTAGAAATTTGTGCCCAAACCACTCCCCACCTACAAAAAACCTTGGACGATGGGAGGTTACAACAGACACATTATCACTGCTGCACGTTTTAATGTTGTGATCATGTTTTAATTTCTTCTGCTACAGTGTTACTGCATTGGGTGAGTGATATGAGCTCATCTCTAATGAGATCGACAACATTATCCCTACATGATCTACACAATGCAAGTATAGTCCATTTTGTCCTCTGCTTAAGAAACTACTTAACTACTTTTTTTCACCCTAGGAGATCTGTTAAAGGCTAAGATAGTTTGTGAATCATTTTAATCTTTATTATGATTTATTCTTAGAAAACATCATACATTTTCTTAGAATTTCATCACTAGGAGCAAATTTTAGGCTTAGGAAGCTTTGTGAATATGTGACTATGAAGCACACCACATACTTTATTACTATAAACCGTTATATCCACCAATATGCAAAAATATACAAATTAAAAAAATAATAGCCAGTACTGTACATCCAGGTTAAAAAAAGGAAGTCAAGCTGTACCTGAAATTTCTGACAAACCTTTTGGCATTTGTATTTCTCTCCAAAGAATAGGAAAAACTCTGAATCTATTAGATGAGCAACAGGTATGAGACTCAATTCTAATAAACCAGAATTAACCATGAGTCCCACAGTTTTTTGTCCTTATCAAATGTCTCAGTATTAAATAAAATGTCAAATTGTTCCAGACTCAGCAGTAGAATTTTTATCTCACAGTGTTTTAACTCACATAATCTGCTTGCATCAGTAATTATTCCATTGCAAAATGCAACATATTAATAATAACACATTTACAAATCCAGTCACCAAAAAGCAATAGTTCATCTAGGACTCCATGTTGTTTTCCTGCCAAGCTCCTTGTTCCCTGCTGTAATGTCCCCACTGCTCCTCCATCCCTGATGGAAACTGACCTGTTCACCCCCGTTAAGACAGCAGAGTCTCCCTTTTATCACTGAGACTTCTTCTCATCAACAAACACTTCACATCCTTCTTTTACTCTGCTGAATCACAGACCTCGCTCCCTTATTGCCCTCCACTGCCAACGCTGAAAATGTCCCTGCCTTTTACGAAAATGAATGAATAACATTTTCTTTTTGTCCTTGTCCTACACACAACTTCCGTCATTCACAAACTACCGGTTGCTTGCAATTTTGGCAATGACTATTATTTGAAATGCAAATGCAAAGACATCAGTTTACTATTTCTACACATATGCACCAGTTAGAGGTGAGTTCGAGTCAGACTTAATCTGCTTAAAATGGCCTGGAAAAACAAATTTTTGAGACTGTGCACAACATAAATTGCAGACCTGGAACAGAAAAGTGGTTTATGTATTGTTATAACAAATTGGCAGCAAGAGATAAGTAGGTTTTTATTCCTTTTTGTATTTTGTGAACTTTTGCTGAGATTGCATACACTTATTCAGCATCTTCACATTCACATTCACTTATCCATTGCACTGCCATTAAAGAGGATCCAACAATTAGCACTCTCTTTGCACAGTGATTCTTCCATGGCATCTGTTTGCGGGAAGACAAATATCATGTTTCTTTCCTGTATGTTATTTGAAAACCATCTGAGAATTCAGCACATAGATCAAAAAGTTTTATTCATCAGAAACATCAATGAGAAACTTTGTTAGAAACATTTGACTAAACAGTAAACAGTCGTATACACAGCAGCTCAAAAGTATTATGGGATTTGAAATACAGATTCCTGATATGCAACTAGGACCAAAAGACTGCAACCAACTTTGAAATTCAAATGATGAAACAGTTTTACTTGCTGGATCATAAAAGTAGTGTGAGAAACCAATATGATGGTGTTTCACTTTGTCTAACAAACAAATCTCACATGTATTTAATCTTAAGATCTTGTATTTGAAACAAACAAAATCTTCCAGCGAGGGAAATATTTCTGTGTTTAGAAATAACATCTTGAGAAAATAAATTAAAAACACAACTTCTAAAATATGGAAATTTTATATTTAAAATGCTAAAAATAAAAAGCAACAGTTAAATTTGGGAAAAACATGCTTACTTATTTAACAGGACAGTGTGGCTGTGGTTTGATGAGATTTGACTGACAGTAATAGAAGCAGAAGCAAATGTCACTGTCATTGTGTTTGGCGCAACATGTACAGAAAGAAATTTAGATTCATAAAATGATTAATATAATATAATAACAGGTATTTTACAACATAAATGTAATGTAATAAACAATCACCAAAAGAACAACCAACCAGAATAAAGTTGGTTACATACCATAACCCAAGCTTCTGTGAATTGTGCGCAGCCCCTTGGGCTTTGCTCTATAGGTCTCATCCCTCCTCACGCCAGCAGCTGAAGAGAAAATTGTCAACACCCACCCAGAGTGGGCCCTTTTAGCTGACCAAACCGAGTGTCCTCTTACACTTCTCCATGCATCACATGTAAAGCAGCGGTTCGGGCAGGATGTTCCCTGAAAACCAACCTTTCCTTCAGCCAGCTGCCGGCGTTCTTCTAGGAACAGCCGTCTGCAGAAGTGGAAAGGCAGCCTTGGGGGTTAAAGCGAGGCCGGCGTGCTCCAGTCCCATGCAGCCCACACAGCGAGGATCAAGGTCATCTCCGAAGATGAGGCCCAGCTCGCACTCTGAGCAGAAGCGGACCTCGCTGTCGTCGGTGGGCCTGGAGGTCATCATACCTCTTCAGAAGTTCTCTGAAGAGGTACAAAGGGGAAGATTCTGCCCAAACCGCTGCCTTATATGTGATGCACACGGACGTGTAAGAGGACACTCGGTTCGGTCAGATGAAAGGTCCCACTCAGGAGGCACAGGGGGCTGTGCACCAATAAAACAGAAGTCAAACTGCATCTTAAAATTATTTCTCAGATGTCCCCGGAATTGGATTTTTTTCTGTGTGAAAGTTTTATAAACTTGCGAAGAACAAATATACCAAATCGTGAAAATGCCCTAAATTAGCTTCACAGTCAGCTTGGTCAGGGTCAGTCAAATTTTAACAACCATGTGGGTCATTTGTCGCAACTATCTCATACGACTAGTGGCCACTTGTTATAAGAGCCCTTACGTATAGAACTTGCATTTGGTAAAATTGCCCCACTTTTGACGTCAAGATGGGGAATGGTGTAACACTTCTTTCACCTAAATTGTCAAAAACACTGGAAAACAACTGTGCAAAAAAAGTAATTTGGTTGGTATTAGGTATGATACCTAATACTAACCAATATGGTTTAGGTAATAAACAAACATAGTGAGGTAAAATTTAAATATTGCTTTTTAGCCTTAAACATGACTACTTCCATAACGTGACTGGTAGCTGCTAGTTGTGAATACAATGTATTTCACAGGAGGACAGTCTCAGCAGAGCTGGACACACTAGACTGCTCTGCTGGTTTAGTCAACTAATGTTAAATGTCAAGAAAACACAAGGAATAATGTGAAGCTAGAGGACGTTAAATTATTTAAGTGTCTCACTAGCAGCATTTAGCTGTGTGTTATATTTTTATAACACTAAATATTATATTATCTGCTCCACTTACCATTGTCTTGCTTTTTTCTCTCCTTTTCCCTTTTTAGTCGATCATCATTATTATTCTTGTTATTCTTATTCTTATTATTCTTATTGTTGTTGTTGTTATTATTGCGTTTGTTATGTTTATTATTATGTTTATTATAGTTTGCAAAAGCTTGTTTTTTAATAATGGGTTTGGTCAGTCCATTTCGCTTTATGTATGTAGTATTTCCTCATTATTAAACCTGCTGAACACTCTTCAAACAAAATAAAAACTTTGTACATTCCACTGCACTGAAAACAAAAAAAACAATGCATGACCCAGAAGATTGTTCAGAGGTTCTAAAGATTCTTTGTGATAATATTTTATTTTTGATAGTTTTGTCTTTTTGTTGATGTCATAACATAATGGTGATTTACCCCGTCTGGAGGGGTCCTGGTGCCCAGCAGACTCTAAAATAGCCACTGATGATGGCCTTTTGATGACAAACTCTATAATGCTGGAACTATATTTTCACAGGCTATTGTGTCGTAGCTGCTTTAAGCATATTTTTTCTATTGTGTCTGCACCATCTCTATCTATATGTAGGTTGGTTTTTGTGCTCATACACATGTGAAAAACAAAGAGACAGATGCAGCAGGCAGAAATAAGTGCACTGTGTTTTTAGAAAGACCTGTTTTTAGACAGTGACATCTGACGTAGGAGGACGGAATGAACAGATGTACTTTGTTCATGCGGCTGACAGATGCACCAGAAAGCTTTCTCCACTTCACTGACAAGCAAGCACATGCTCCTCGCCAGATCTCCTCTGAGCCGTGCGATTTCTCCTCCCTCTCCTGTCCCTCAACCACAAACAGGGCTACAGTAGCTGCAGGTGGGACCTCACTGGCCACTTGAGAAACGTGCCTGGCATCCTATTAAAAAAGGTGCCGTGCTCTCTCAAGTGTAAAGCCTATTTCATTCCCTACGAGCCAAACAGCTTGCAGTTGCTTGTCGCTCTGTTGGTTTGTTGAAGATGGAAAATTGAGCTGCAGAGACTTGGGCTTGTTTGTTTTGCCATTTGGTTGTGATCCAGATACAGTTTGTGGTGTGATGTTGATGGGTTCTTGACTTGGCTGAGCATAGGCTTGTAACTCAACTTTTTTTAGGCTTTTTTAATATTTAATGAATTGTGAGTAAGATTTAATACTATAACTATCACTATAAAGCACAATTTGGGACTACAGATGATGATCATGATGATCTGAGTAAGTTGGTGTCTAAAAAGAGTTTGACTTTTAAACCCCAGAATGTCATGACTAGGTATAGTTTGACCTGCAAAATCTATTCTGCAGAACAGCAGGAGAATTAGCCTATGCCTAAAATTATGTTCTCTTGGCAAGACACATCTTGTGTCACTGTGAATGAATGACTGCCTGCTCTCAGAAAGGCAACACATAGGCAATAGAAAGTCAAGCTTCCTTGCAGACAATATCAAGTTTTTGCCAAAAAGAAAATCAGCAAAAGAAAACTGTTTTCATCACTTTTGTTGTCTCACCAATGAAGAAGAAGATGACCCATTGAGATAAACACGAGTGCATTTACATCATCAAAGAAGAAAGAATAAAGACGAATACAAAATTAAGAGAACCCACTCAAACCCACATCACACTTTACACACAAAATCTGTTTGCATTGCACAGCTATTTTCCCTCTGCTATATGAAAATGTTCACAAAAGCATGAAAATAGAAGCTTTGTATCACAGTTGATTGATTTGGCTTTTTGAAACTGATGAACAGAAAAAGTGAAAACATCTTTACACAGATGTCTAAATGATTTAGAACTATAAAACAGAAATAACTGATTACCAAGTATTTACCTAATTCAAGTAATTTTTTATTAAATGACCCTTGCGGAAATTACAGCAGTCTGTTAGGATGGATACAATTTTTTTCTTTCAGCAAAACTGCTCAAGCTGCGTCAAGTTGCATGGGGACTGTGAGAGAACAGTCCTTTAAATTCTCCACAGGATAGTATCTGGGCTCTAACACAGTCTCTCTAAAACCTTAACATTGTTGCTTTGAAAGCGTTTGTGCATAGCTTTGGCTGTATGATTGGGGTCATAGTCTTGCAGGAAAACAAATCTTATCAGAAGTTGGTTCTCTTGCACGCGGCTTCATGATTTCCTCCAGGATTTCCCTATGTTTTTCTGCTTTAATTTTTTTATTCTACCTTCACAAGCCTTCTGGTGTGTAGCCTCCCTCATTGATTCTCATTTTGCAAAGATGGCCTGCTCTAGGCAGATTTACGCATGTGCCATATTGCTTCAACTTAATTATGGATTAAGCTGCAATCAAAAGGGTATTCACAGTATCTATCCCCTGACTTACTGAACGTTTTTCAATTATTGGACCTTCCGGATACAGGTGCATTTATAACTACTACAATGCTCACAACACATTCACTGCACTAAGCTGATCTCCATTTGACTCACTGTGTCACATCTGAAACCAGCTGGCTGCACCGGTGATGATTTAGGTAAGCCGCATTAAAGGGGGTGAGGACAACGTGCTTATTTTACGTGCTTAAATATATGTAGAATACTTTCGTTTTTTATAGACATCATAAAATGTAATCATTGTTTTGACAGCAAATTAAAAACTATATTTCAGTGATTAACAGAGTGATAGGTGCTGATATGTGGTATATTTTCAACAGGTTTATTCCTGGTACTGCACTAACACCTGTACTTACTCACCGACATTAAGAGAAGTCCGTCATTTTAATCACGGAAACCACTTTGATAAACATTTTAATTAACTCAGTGAGGACGAATCCTCTTAATCAAGACTTTTCAACTGTACCCCAGGTGTTAAGAACAACACATGTGGAAGCTATAATAAAATTATAACTGATTAATCACAGGTGTTCAGAAAAAGGATTTTGGAAAGATACAGAATGTAAAATTGGAATAAAAGTTTTATTTAGTTTTCCAATGATACATGCACAGTAATGTTGGTCAGGTTGACAAGTTTTCTTCTTAAGGATGCCAAAGACACTGGGCTGAGGACTGGGATAGGAATAAGGATCTGAGACAGATTCCTGCCCACATCTTAAATCACACCAAGTATCAGTGAACTCAAGCTATCTGTTCTTCTCATGTGCTGCTCAAAGATTTCAGATCCAACATGAATAAAATTACAATGCTAGCTCTATGCCAGTCGCGTCATTTCTGCCAATGATGGTATCCGTGTCTCTGGGAGAAAGTACCAAAGGCTTGGCTTTAATCTTACTTTTGGAGGGACAGACTCTCGATCAAACAGCAAATCACACTGAGGGCAGAGTAGCAGCCAAAAAACTCCT
Organism: Helostoma temminkii; assembly: GCA_900302695.1. Taxonomy (NCBI): domain Eukaryota; kingdom Metazoa; phylum Chordata; class Actinopteri; order Anabantiformes; family Helostomatidae; genus Helostoma; species Helostoma temminkii. Next base: position 192,331 of record OMLM01008544.1, read on the forward strand.
ACACTTCAACACCAAGATAGAAGTAAAATATACAGATTCACATGAGATAAGGATGCAGGCATGAAAGCATGAGGAGAATTTTTGGTTACTGTGAAGACCCAGTAAATTGCTGCTCAACTGAACTGTGATCTGAAGAGTAAACTTTAATCATAAATTGAATCTGGGCTAACTTACTGGCAAACTGCTTTTAAAGGCATGAAAGAGACATTCAGATGACTGGGAAAAGGGCTCAAGTTTTGAAGTGTAACAGTTGTTTATCACTGACAAGTCAACAACAAAATGTGCTTCAGTAAATAATTCTATATGAGTGAATATGCATAAATATATTTCATTTCAGATAGAATTATCTGGTATTTAGCGCCTGCTGCAGAGCGAGACGTCAGCATTGTAGACATTCTCTCATATAATAATCATAATTTAATTTGAATGACATTTTAACCTTTCAAATTCAAATACCTTTTAAATGCACGTGGGTTTTTCAAAGTCAAGAGGGCTTTGCTTTGAAAAGTTCACCATGGTTTCTTTTAATATAGCAAGACCAGGATGTCAGAAAAAGCATTTATCATTTAAAAGCATATTTCATTTTAACATAAAAGCTAATAATACATATCCTTGACAGTTTCCTTCATGCATTTGTTTTTATTTTATAAAAACGGAATGGGAATAAGTTAAGAGAAGAGTACGTCTCCATCAAGGCTGTAAAAAAATGCTGGTGTCTGGGTTGTGACAACTGCTGCCATCCGAAATGGCTGTGAAAAGCAAATCTGCATAGGCAAACACAAACAGAAAACAAACACACATTTGCTGTGTCTGTTGCTCATCTTGCACAGACAAACACAGCGATTCTCATTTCTGTCACAAGGAAAACTGAAGGTGCTGTAACCTTTTGCTGCAAGTCCTGTCAGAGTGGAAAAACCCAGCTGTGCTATGGGAATGACATACTGCAAATAGGCCTTCAGCTTCTTATTGGCATTCAGCGAACACTCCTCTCTTTCTCTTTCTCTTTCTCTCTGTCTGTGTCCCCAGCACACACACACACACACTCACATACATTCCTGCTTGTCACCATGCATGCTGATAACCCCATCCAGAGCACCATCTTGTGGACATTTCCAACACTGGGGTTTGTCTAAAATGTCGATTATAATTAAATTCAATTAAGCAACTGACCAATCAGCTTCAATCAAAAGAGCCTGGGATTATGTTTGTGTGCTCTTAAAGACACAATGAACATTGTTTAAAAAATGAAAACTCTCTTAAAATACAGTACCCTCCTGTCTCTTGCTCTCATTGGCTTTTGCCTTGGTGAAACACTTACAAATAATTAATGATTTTTTCTTTTTTCTTTTTTTTTTTGAAGCTGGGATCAAAGTTTTAAAGCAGCATGAAGAACTTATGTAGGTTGTAGTTCTGCATGACTAATAACACTCCTGCATGACGAACACACACATTTCCAACCACCCCCTACCAGCTCATGTAGATGGCATTCAAAATTCAACGTATGCTGGCATGATATCTGTCTCCCCAGGGTGTGTAGTGGTGCAGCCCCACTGCCTGTGCTGTGGTGCAGCCATCTGGATCACAGTGGGAAGCACCTGCTCTCAGGCTGACACCTTAGCGCACATATGCTACTCTCCTCACCAATCATTTCCAGTAGAAAAATATTTTCCTCTGTATCAGAAATAAATGTTTCTACCCCATGGAGCAAATTCATTTCTGAGAAAATCTGCCATATTTTGTGATTCTGCCATCGTTTTTGTAAACATTGTTTATACTAAAAGCAGTTTACTGCAGTTGTAGAATGAACCCACAATTATCACCAGACTGCAGTAGCCCTCAGATTGATCTAGCATCTTCCCGGTCAGTGTTTTGGTTCAGTTTCGACACTCTCATGGCTGCCTATATGCTACCTGTGCAGCATCAAACTGTAAACATACACAGTTAGCAGTTGGTTGGCACTGTTGCAGTGTGTGGGGGTGTGTGTTAGGGGTATTAGAAAATATCTAAAATATCGAATATCGCAAATTATGTGACACTGTACTTATTAAAAAAACAGTTTGCAAAAGACTTGTGGCAGATAATGTTTTTTTGTCTTGTGTTTAATCTGAACAGATGTTCTGATTGCATAACAAAAGACACTCTTACTGCACATGGTGATGTATTCCTAAAATATATCACAGTATATTGAATTATAACCTCTGTATTTTCATACGAATTGTATCGCCAGATTTTTGCTAATACACAGCCCTTAGCATCCAAATAGCTAAATTGACAAACAAAAGTAAATACTGGAGTTAAATTCATCAAGTGGAAACAAGGTTTCAAATTAATCAATTCAAATTAATCTTGCTCCATGTCTCCTATTTGTCATTCATTCAAAAATCTGTAGACTGGGGCGTAGAGCAGGTCGTCTGCCAACTACACGGTCGTCGGTTTGCCACATCCTCTTGTTTAGCCTGAATAATGCAGCTGCACTTTGATCAAAGATGAGTCATTAAAATGAATTTCAAAAAGTGCTAATAATATGCTTACACTGTGTTGTTTCTGCTTTCCTCCTGTGGTCAAATAATCTGCAATTGCAGGTTTAAGCTTTTACTTACCCTTACAAAACTAAGTACATTCAAGTATACTATTAGTATATCACTAAAAATTAGCTTGAATATGCTTGAAGTATACTTTTTATGTACTTATCAGAGGTACACTAAAAAGTGGGCCAATTAAGTCCCAAGAAATATTAAAATAGTATACTAGCAAGTATGCTAAAAGTACAAAGAAGTTTACTTACTATACTTAATAAAATAAACTTTAAGTAAACTACTTTTACTAAATAAAACAGCTCGTCATTCAGGTGGATTTTAATCTTCACTTCACGTCAAATATTTCTAGCAGGATAACCATCTTCACCTTGACCATCTTATTTATGTCAACACTGTCAAGTGCTGGGTTGTTTACCAGCCTCAGATTTATCGACCGACTTCCTCAATCAAAGGTCATGGTGGAGACAAGCAGTCAACCAGGCACCGGTACACCCATGACCTCTAATGTCAAGTTGTTACAGCGGGTTGCAGCAGCAGAAGCAACATACTAAAAACATTCTGCTGTTCACAGGTGGACTTGATAAATCCATAAGCTCCTCAAAGAAAAGACAGTGTGAAGCCCTAAAACAGAGCTTGTACATAAAGAAGTGGACCAACAGTCCAACACAGAAATAAAAACAACCCATGGACTCAAAAATGAGTTGAACTAACACCTCTAAACAAAAATAATAGAGCATTGTAGACTTAAAGTATTGTACTGCATTTCTGTCATATGTTATATCTTATTTTAAGATGCAGCTGAAGCATTGTGTGTAAATTTCACATTATTTTCAACAGTTTCTACATGAAATTTTAATCACGTTTATAGGAAACAAAACCCCTTGAAGCTGTTAATCATTAAAAACAGCAGCCCAGATGGTCTCCTATGTGTTTTCTCTTTTTCTCTTTAAAGGTGTGAAAACCTTGAGCTGCTTAGAAACGGAAATCTCAAAGGTGTGCTCAAGTTCACACAGGGTTATTTTATTCTTCTGAAAATGTTCAGTTTAATGAAACATTTATAGCTTGCCTTCAATTGCATGCCGACTGAATGTGATTAAAGAGCTCCAATATTTACTGTTTAATAAAGAAAGTAGAGCTAAATCTATGATTCAATTAATCAGCTGTCAATCCTCAGAAAGGTCATTACCAAACATTCACTGATACAAGGAGCCAGCGTCCTTGTCATTTCTAGTTATAGTTTAGTATTTATTATAGTACACCGAGACAATTTGACAACATTATAATAGGTGCTTTTCACACTTTTACCAACATTTTATTTAGCTTGTTGTAGCTGGAGAAAAGCTTCATCAATTAAAAATACACTATATCCAGAATTAACACCACAAACATTTGGATGCTTTAATTACCGTCGAAACGGCAACCTCTTCTTATCTACAGTCTTCATTTTGGCATTAAATGTCAAAATGTACTAGAAAAAAAGTGACAGCTTCTCCGAGACTTCATTTCCAGCATTGATTATGATCACAGGGAACAGCTCACTCATGTCTGTCACCAGTGTTTATGACAGTCCATCTCTCTTGATTTGTTATAGTTGAGACAAGAGTTGAGCAGCACTGTCTACATTTACGGACTCCTTCGGTGGCTCTCTAACAATCTAAAAACAAAAACAAAAATATTATTAATTATGTCACGAGAGTTTAAATGTTATGTAACAAAATATATATATTTCCACTTTTACCTGCTTTTGTTTCTTTGGCTCGGGAGCTACTGATTTTGAAACACTCTTAACGTCCCTCTGGACTTCTGTGAAGATCTGATTGAGGTTCTCCACCTTCTCATTTTTCACGGCATTGATCTGTGAAGCCACAGATTATGTTTGAGCAGGTGCAACAAACACCACACAGGAGATAAAATTCAAAATATGGAGGAAAAAAAACAGAGATATTACGTGTTTGAGTGTTGTCGTGACAGGTTTCGCTTTGTTCTTGTGTTTCAAGTGCTTGTTTGCCACTTGAAAGACATTCTTCTGTTTTTTCCCTTTTTGTTTATTCTTCGCCATGTTACCTGGGGAGAGAACACCAATCAGCTTGCATACGTTATAGGGAGAGTTTTCAATTTTATACCGTGCAACACATCTGTTTATAATGTATAAATACGTAATTTAGGTGATTCCGAATGTGGAATAAAGCGTGGCCAAATGCAACAATAGAAGCATTTTACAACTTTGCAGAGGATCTGCGCCAAGTTACACCACAGACAAAAACACATTTTTGCATTCTCAGGGTGGAAAACAGTGATGTTCTTATATCTTAGAAAACACACACACACTCTTTAAACCCTGAATTCTGCCTTACACTCTTGTCAGCTCACAATAACACAGTAATTCCGCAGTAGGAGAGCAACAAACAAAACTGGAGTGGAAAAACACTGGCCTGTCCTGAGCACACACACAGCAAGTCAGAGATACAGCTTCAGGCTTTGTGATGCTGATGCCAAAGTTTATATATAAACAACCAGTGATTTTTGCTGCCTGGTGCTGCTGGAGGTACAGTCAGAGCTGGTTTTGTAATGATGAACTGTGGTAGTACTGCTAACAGAAGTATAACTAGTGTTTTATTTGTTTTTTTAAGTTTTAAGTTAGTTTTATGTTTATAGGGTTGGAATTGGAGCAGCTGGTAGAGCGGTTACCCCTTAATTCTAGGTTCAGGGGTTTGCGGGCTGGCAAATGTGACTGAACCTTATGTGTTGACTTTATGTTTACTGCGTGTTACGAAATTCAAAATAAAGTTTCATTGTCACTGGGACTGGGGAGCACTGGTCAAAGTGTCTGCTATAATATATGTAATATACAGGTAGGAACAGTTGTAGTAGTAGTAATAGTAGTAATGGTGATAAACATTCTTACTTTATCATAATATCATGTAGCCAAGTGTGAAAACAGTTAATTATTCACCAAATATTACACATAATATATTTTGCTTTATATTCTTTATCCTAAGACATTTCATTGATTAGTGGTGATTAACCATTTAATAACTAATCACTACTGATTAAATGATTAATCATTTATTCAAAGGTTATTAATCATTAAATGGTTAGGCAGACAGTTAATCCCATAAATGATTCATTCAGGGTCCCATGAATGATTAATCATTTAATCAACTGATAAATAATTATTTCGACGATCAGGTAGCTGTTTGGGTCATTTTAAATCTAAAACATTTGCTGATTAAATCTTCACATGTGAGAAGCTGCAATGTGTTTCTTTGTTATTATTGTAAAATTAACAACATTTGACTATTTTTCAGTGCTGGTCAGACATGATGTGTCACCCGCAG
>OMLM01008544.1:204467-215358 GCA_900302695.1 Helostoma temminkii
CATATTATTTATAATATTATATATTGTCTCCTCAAGCATCAACAAAGCATCTCATAAGCTTAATTCCCCAGAACAAGGCTCTAAATTCATGTCAGTGACTCAGTGGTGAGGCTGGTGATGTGTTATGTGAGTGCCAGTCATAGGAGGTCAGCAGGAATGACTAACCTCAACACCGTCTTCTCCCTTTTCACAGATGGCCAAGTTCCGCACCCTGCGTTTCTCCTCTAAGGGCCAACCCCATTGCTGCATGGTTGATAACTACCGTCCTCCACAGCCACTCAAGGGTCGCTCTGTGCGTGCTTCCTTCAAGTAATACTCCCTCCTCCTCTCTTACCTATTCTGTCCTTTTTCACCATCCCTTTAGTCAGACACATTTCCTTCCCTTTCTTGCAATTAGCCCCAAAGCAAACATATCTCTATCTGAATTTTAAGTAAATGCAATGTAATTGGCCCATCGCTTTTAGTTTTGAGCATTCTAGCTGCAAGATAAAGCACTTTCAGGATTTACATTTCTGTTTCTATGCGAATAATAAGCCAGTAAAGATTCTCTGTCATAATTTATTTTGTAGGACAAACACTTCCTAGTGGCTGTGGCATATTTGCATCTGGTGCCAATATTTTTAGGGACATTATACAGAGTGTGTGGTATTTGTTGTTTTGCCCAACAAGCACCACGAAGATGAAAAATGAGGATGCATTATACTCAAAACGGTGCTCTTAAGTCAGCAGGAAGCACAAGCTAGCTGTAGTAGGCAGGGAGAGGATGAAACTATATCACCATCTGTGAGTAGAGTAAGGTGCAGATAAAACACACACACACACACACACACAGTTAGTTTCTCTGTAATCTCCGACCTACTGCCCGCCTCTGCAGTACAGCAGCTTAATGAAACGCTCCAGTCGCCTCCATCACAGTCAGAAAATCCCCTTCTGGCGCACACACACACACAAGGTCGCATGCGCAGTGTCATGCAGACATGATGCCTATAGGCACTGACCTGCTTATTGATTCTAATTCACTGTCCATCAGAAAAGGACATCAGGAAAGAGCCAGTACTAGCAACTGAACAACAGACATGTGTTTTTGCAGTCTAATCACCAAATCTCTCATGTGTTTGTCATCCTGTCTTGTGTTATCATTACTATTATTGTGTTTTTTGGCCTCGCAGCTTATGCAAAATAAGTCTTAAGTAATTCCTAAATATGCTTTGTAACCAAAGTCTCTTCTGTTTTTCTGATGTCCTGATAATATAGCAATAACCATCCTTGTCAAAGTGAGATGTGTTGTGTAAAGAAGTTCCCTTAATGTTCTGCATTGAAACCTCAGTGTGTCAAGTGCTAATGCTCAATACGCACAGTCGCCTTGTTGGTAATGCCATAGTTACTAATGCACAAAGCCAACGAAGAAGAGAACCTGCCAGCAGATAAGATTACAGTATCAGCCTGGCATCAGGCCGTGTATAGGAAACTAATTAACAAAAAGCCATGTGAGCTTCTATTCAGCTTTGGGACCTCAGGTTTTGTAAGTAGTTCTGTAACATGAAAGACAAAAGTGATGTATTTGCAGAGCGATTGTAATTAAAATGAAAATGAAAAATGCCTTATGCCAGTATAGGGCCTTCCCAGGAATATATATTATTGTTCTATTTTGGAAGTGTATGTTTTACTACTTAAATAAAGACATTTTATGACTAATATGTCTCATGTTTTCTGTCTTTATTGTTGCTTTGCCTCTTTTTTCTTACAGTTCAGCAAAAATGTCTGTATCCACTGAGGTATTATTGACCTTACCAAATCATATGTTAGTTAAGTCCTGCAGATTTAATGTTTAATTCTTTGGTGTGCAGGCAGTCATCTGTTCTTTCCCTTAGTCACTCCATTGTATGTGAATATGTGAATCAAAACCACAATTAACCCTAAACAACTGCAACTTAAATGTGTCTCAAACACTAATGACGTAACAAAGCATCTGCACCATTTTTCACATGTTATTATTTTAGGAAGTGCAAGTGTCATATTGTTGCACACTGGTTGACTAGTGAGGTTAGTTTATCGGGGGAAAGGAATCTTTAACCTCATCAAAAACAGAAGGTCTACATGTGTTTGTGCAGGCATTCAAATAGTCAGTGGTCATAACACAGAAATACTTCTAATGCAAACCCCCATAGCTCGATCTGCGATTGTACAATAAGCAACAAGCGACATTATGCAGTGAGGGAAGTGCTCAGATCCTTCACATATGCTCATTCTGGCTCTGTCTATAGGCTATAAAATTCACTTATTATTTAGTGTTTAGCCTTTATGCAAAGCTATTCTATTTTCATTAAGGATATGAAAGTCTATTTCCTAGAACGTCACACTGCTACTTTAAGTAAAAGTAGCAACATCCCATTGTAATTTTTTCAATTACAAGTCCAGCATTAATACATCATGTTTTATGAACTCAACATAATTTGTAAATAAATTAAGCAAATCAATAGCTGTTGAGTTTGGCAAAGTTAAAAAAGTGATGAACATCTGAGTGACTTCTGCACTAGTACCACCACTGTAAGTGTGTGTAACCATTTTAGAAACAGTAGTTCCAGTAGCTGTGATTTTGTACATACTTGTGAAAATGTGTGCTATTCCATGCCAACTGGAACCCCCAGCATTAGAGAAGGTGTATTTTTCTGCACTAGAGTGCAGCTGCCCCCTAATCCTATAGATATAATTAAGCTTATTTAAGATAATCACTAATATTTCAACTGCAGTCAGCAAACCAATACCTTTTTTTTATTATGTTTTTATTACTGTTTAATGACTTATAATTCATTAACACACATGAATTGTGATGTCAACACCAATCAGAGAGTTGGTGATGGTGCTGTTCCTGTGTGTGCAAGAAAACACTGCATGCTGATAACATCTAATTGTACTAGAGATTTTAATCAGCAGTGGCATTTCACCCTCTGCAATGTGAGCAACATGTTACTTCTCACCCATCTTATAACCACTCAGCAGGAAGATGAGATTTTAATCAACAGAACTTTTCTACCTCCTCTGTTTAAGGGTGGGTGTTACCAAGTTACTAAGTGTTACTAAGTTTTTCTTAGCTGATCTTCATGGTCTATAGAGGAATGTGTGCCTGTTATATACATGAAAAGGTGGCTTGATCACACCGAGCTCTGAATAGAGTGGTCCACTCTATATCCTCAGTCCCCAGTGTGCCCTCGATCACTCCTACGCACCATATGAACTACAAAACATCAGTAAGAATAAGAGCTATTGACTCCTATAATGCCTGCCTGTCTGACCCAGTTAGAATCAATATTGAATTTTCTATTTAAAAAACTCTAATGTGAATGAAATGATTGAATGTAATACATTTTATAAGCAGTCAGCCCTATTCACCTGCTACTGTGGTGGCACCATGAGATAAATCAACTCAAACAGTGTTGCATGAATTCCCACCATTTATCTTGAATGGGTGTGAAACCAGTTACAAAACAAATAATTCAGTCTTATGTCAGGTTTGCGTAGCACAACAACCACCTCAGCCAGTTAAATTTCTTATGACTTGGGTTTGTTTTCTAGGAATTGACTGTTTGCCCAGCCCCACCCAAATGGGACTGTTGCTACACCTGTTAAAGTTTACAATGGTAACAGCAGCAGGTTTAGCCCAACAGTGGAGCTCTGATGTCTAGACAGCGACAATTTGTTTTAATAACTAAAATGACAAATGTTCTGGCAGATTTTATCAGCAAGAATTAAGTAGTTAGGCAAATTGGGCTAACAATTAGCAGCAAGTTAGTTGAAAAACCCTGTTTGTGGCTGACTTAATGTTAAAGAGTATTTTTGGCTGACATACATTTACACACAGTCAGGTCTGGCTAAATCCATTTTGGTCATGGTGGTGTATAAAGGCAAAATCATAAAAACTGTGTCACTGCCCAAATACTTCTGGAACTAATTGTACATAACATTATGCTCATAAGACTGGCAACATGTCCAGGGTGTACCCCGCCTCTTGCCCGTATGACAGCTGGGATAGGCTCCAGCACACCCGTGACCCCTACGCGCCTAAGCGGTATAGAAAATGGATGGATGGATTATGCTCATAGACTGACACTAAAGATGCATCTGCATCATTTCACAATTTTAAAAAGTGTTGAGACTTACAACCTCCACGGGGACCTACTCTATTACCTAGGAGCCACAACTTTGAGTGGAGCACAACCAGGAGTCCTGACAAGCAACCTTGTGAACTTCTAAAGAATAAGCAAGTCACTTACAGGGCCTGTGTGGTTCATTGGCTGCAATAGCTGTAGTGTAAGATTGCTCAAATTCAATAAAAAAGAATGGGGCTGCTACAATAACCCATTCATCATCTTAACTGCTTTACCTGTTACTGGCCACAGTGGTGCTGGAGTCAATCCCAGGTGTCATTGGTCAAGAGACAGGGTACATCCTAGACAGGTCACCAGTCAAGGCTGACATTTAGAGACATTCACACCTATGGGCAATTTAGAGCCACCAATTAACCTAACTGCATGTCTTTGGACTGTGGGAGGAAGCTGGAGTCAGAAAACCCACACAAACACAGGGAGAACATGTAAACTCCTCAGAGAAAGCTACCAGGCTGCTGGTGGATTTGCACTCAGCTATTCCTTCTACAGGCAACAATGAAATTAAAGTTAAGTTAAAGGCCTGCCATGGACTACCTTTATTTTTTGTTGCCATTTCCAAACAGCTTCCTGTTTCCACAGTCTTGTTATGTCACCTGTGCTGCCTTTGTGCTGCATCTTTTCATCTCACTTAATGTTGTTGCAGCTGTGTTAGATGTAAGATCCTGCTTGGCGCCGTCATGTAACACAGATGTGGCCTTGCTCATGTACATATTTAGGCTCCTTCAGCACATGCCTTCATAAACTGATGATAGTACACACTGTGTACTGTGTACTGTACACTACATCACTGTAGTGCATGACTTTGCCAAGGTCAGAAACTTCAATGTCATAACAGATTTCTATTAGATACACTGGCCTGAGCCCACAATACATGTGACGAAAATGGAACTTTTAAAACTGGATTTTATTGAACATGTAAGGCTGTAAATCTTTATAGTCAGCGCATAGCAGAGATTTAGCACACTGTCACATATTTTTCCTCCAGGCTTCTGTCCAGTGGTGCAGCTTATTGCATAATCAAGCTCGATGGGTGGGTGACATACATTAAGTAGACAGGAACTACACATTCATCCATAATCTGTGAGAGGATAGGGTGAGAGAGTCAGAGGACAAGACCAGCTAAATGCACACTGCTGCAGTATGCAGTCGATATATCTGACGTTGCACTTCTGTGTGATAAACAGCCAGAGTGAGATCTAACCTCTAGGCAAGGACAGTGATGCCCATTTCCACAGAGAAAGTGGTGCATCAAACTACAGCACTAGCTACACAGTCTGACTTAATCTTTTTTATTTTTAGAATTTTTTAAATGTTTGTATGACCTATATTTTTTGTAAAAGTATGTTCAACAAAAATCTACAGTAGTAACATGTTAAACAAATAGCTTTCAATAGTATCACATGAGCACATCAGTATTATTAAGTCTACACAGGCACCAAATTGTAGCTACTTCTGAGCACTTCAAAAACTTTAAAGAAAACAGCAAACTGTGCTTGTAGGAAGGTTGTGTTCTCAACTGCTGCTATTCCTGCTCCAGGGCGAATAATTTATTTTATAACTCTGTAAAACTATTGATTGAGAATTGCGAATGCGTCAAGACACAACAGGCAACATGAGATGAAGTGAGGGCTTGGTCAGCCTTTAGTAAAGGGAGCAGCAACATCATCATTATACAATTGGTATTGATTCAGTTTTCTATGTTCTCATAGTAAAACTATAGTCGAAACTTTCTCACAAACCTACAGTCATTTTAGATAACTCACTGTCATGCAATGCTACTAACACACACAATAACTGTCTTTTACAATTGAACACACCTGTGTAGGTGAAACCTTATAATAACTGGTTGAACCTGCTTTGATAGCAGAGATCTCACACAAGGGCTTTCTATAGCTGTGCTGCTGACTTGTCTTTTACACGTTTTACACAGTGGAACAGTTAACTTCATTCAGTAAGTTCATTTATTGTCATTATGATTATTTATAAAGTACATTTAAATACAATAATGCTGTCCAAAGTGCTTTAAGGACCACTTAATCAAAAGAGGAGTTAAAACCAGTATCAAACACTAACCAAGAATATAGAATAATAAAGAAGCAAAATTACTATTGCACAGATATTAGACATCCAATTAAGTTCATAAATAAAATGATATGAAAAAATGATGTGTAAAGTAAAAGAAAAGGGGTTTTTGAGTTCACAGGAACTTGTCAGAAGATCTACGAGAGCCTGGCAGTAAATATGTGGGCATGTGGGTACTGTGAAGCGTTTCTACAACAAATAAAAGATTTTTAAAAGTCATTGTGAGGTTTGACACGTAGCCACTGCAGTTGTTATAATATGGTTGAAATGCTGTATGTTCCTGTTTACTTGTACATGTTGTAGCATGTGTAGTTTTTAACAGAACAGTTTCAGCTTGAGTAAATTCTCAGGACGCTTGTTGTGAACAACTCTCTTGAAATCATTCCAAAGCATCTCTATTTGGTCAAGGCCTGGGCTCTGGGTCAGGGGAGATTTCCCCTGTTTGAAGATGCAGATTTAATGTTTACAAGTCATTGTCCTGCTGCATCAACTTCTACTGAGATTCAGCTGGCAACCAGCCTCCCTGACATTATGCTGTAGTATAAACTCAGTATATTTGCATTTTTTCCTGTACACTATGACCTTGGAGTAATTTTAAGGCCAATATTATTTATATTCATACAACTGTTGTGCATGTGTAGACAAATTTCACATATGGACACCATAAAACATGATGGAGAACAAAGGAGAATAAAGGAGAACTAAATGTGTAACCAAAAAAAACAAATGCTGAACTGGCTACAATCCATGAAACAAGGTTCCAGTTTTTATTCAGTTCGCTCTGACACTCATAGATGAACTTTAAATCACTCAGACGCATATTGACCCTGGCAGATATGCATGAATGAGCATAAACTGGTCTTTAGCAACCATATAGAGTGGTCACAGAACCAAATCTTCTCCATTTTCTGATAGTTTCCTGAACTGTGGACTGATGAATCTCTAAACTCTTTAAGATTGGGTACTTTCCACCTTTACGCAAAGCAATAATTTCTGATTGCAAACCTTCTGAGACTTCTTTGGCAGGCCTTGTTCAAATCAGAGATGCTTCCTCTAAAAAATAACCTCAAAATGTTTGTTTTTGTAAGTCAAAGCAGTTTAAAACCACACCTTATTAATCGTTCGCATACTACTTCCCTCTATACTGTAAAGACTTGATTGATCCAAAATATTTTCATCATGTGCAAATAGAACACAATGATTAGTGTGTTATTAGTTAAAACAGATGTTTGCTTTGGGACACATTTATACATAAATTGAGATCATTCCAAAGACTTCACTTACTTTTTCTTGCCACAGTACTTTCACCTCTTTAGGTTTTGTTATATATTTGTTCAGTACTGCTGGGACACCAGTTGTGTCCTGAACAATCCTGACTCAGTTGACTTGGTTGCCTGGGTGAGAGTGTCTGATGTTGAAAATACTCACTGGTTTCAGGTCGCGTTACTAAAGCAGTGTTCCAGTGCAGAAGAGCACCCCAGAGACATGTTAAAGGCCGCTTAAATAAAAGACACAGTAAGTTGTCTAGGGTCTCCAGAGTGATGCATAAAAGCATTTTCTGTGTACATTCTCACCTGATGCTGTAGTTATTCTCGGTAGTCCAGCCTCCACACTTATTACAATAAAGTGTATTTCACAGGAGGACACTCTCATGTATACACATCATTTATGATGTTTTTATGAATATAATTTCACATCATGTTGATGAGCTGATGAGGTTATTTGTTGTCAGTGTCTGCTTAACAATGAATTTGTGTGATAGAGCTGGTAGTGAGAAAACCCACACAGTGGTGCTGATAAATGATTTTTGCATAGGGGGTTTTTAGTTTGGTGTGTTTTGCAGTGGACTGAGAGGAAACAACTGCAAGAAAATGAGACTAAGGAAAGTTAATCTGGTTCAAAACAGGGTGAAACTATTGTTAGTTGACAAACTGACATGATAAGTAAGAACTCCAATAAGCCATTTCTTAAACTGAATGCAGACTCATACTACAAAATGTGTGGGTCCATGTTGTTTCCTGCTTATGGCAGTTGTTAGTTTTGAAAATATTATTTTAATGATAAAGTAGAAAAGCAATATGAATAGCATATTCATTTCATATCTCTTATGAAACAAATCCAGTCATGTCCACATGTGCAGAATCTACAAATCAACAGTTCAAAGATAGTAGTCAGGAAGTGCCCAACTTTGCACTTCATGTAAACATTTGAATCACAATTTCCTCAGTAATTTCCTGTCTTCGATCATTTCACTGCCATTTTTTGTAAACACTTGTTTCTTGAAACATGTCACTGTTTCTGTGACATATCTGCACATCTGAAAGTTTCAAAACACACACCACCTTTTAAGATGGTGCATAAGATGGATTGAAACTAAAATAATTTGTTTGAGAATACTTTATGAAACTTTAGACCACTCCATTTAATTCTCCTGAGGAAGAGTCTAGTCTGGTCCATTAACTGCAGATACAGACTTAGACTTGAATTTAGTCGGTGCAATTTGTTTGTCAACTGTAAAACTTGAATTAATTCCTACCAGCCAAATAGAAATGAGAAGCGTCATTCTGCAAAACAACGAAAGAATAGAGCTTGCTAATTTTGAACAGTGAGCACAAAAAAAAAAACAAGATCATGAGATAATCCCTGTAAACTCCAGGGTCATGCTACTGCTGAACTAATCTGCAACGATTAGCGTGTGTGTCATTACTGTTATAACATATGGACCATCCACACTATGCTCAGCCTCTGTTTACATTTTTATAAATGTATTGTTCCTGTTATGGTCAGGCTACTAATGATGACTGTGCATTTCAAAAGGGAGCTTGCTGCTGTACTCTGCATGTCACAGTACAAAGCCATACTCTTGCTGCAGCAAGCACCATTGCTTGTGGCTCCACTTGTCCATCTAGTTTCAGCTCAGAAATGCCCCCTTGCCATTGCAAAAACATGCTACAGTAATACTTGTTTATTATATACTTGTTCCTTCTCAACACAGATGAGGGAGAGGAAAGCTCAACAACCAGCCAAAACATTAATATGATCTGCATTTACATTTACATTGACATTTACATTTACATTTACATTTAGTCATTTGGCAGACGCTTTTACCCAAAGCAAGTGAGGTACAAAACAAGCAAAACTCTAAGACAAGGAGCAAAAACTAAAGCAAAGCAAAGCACTATCAGGAGAAGTGTGTTCGTTTAATGAGATATGAGTGCAATTTTTTTTTTTTATAAGAAAGTGCATTTTAAAGTACAAAGAAAGAAATGTATACGGAAAAGTTCTGTCTTCAGCAGTTTTTTGAATATTGGGAGTGAAGTTGCTGATCGTGTAGAGTTGGATAGTTGACGGAACCACCAGACGCCATTCGTTATCTGATCGAGCGAGTTGAGGTAGACATCTACCTAACACTGGGTCACCAGAACAACTTTGACCAGTCTAAGCATGGACTACAAAAAACCTCAGAGGGTGCTCTCTGTCATTTCGCACTAAGACATTAACAGCATATCCTTTGATTCCTTTAAGATGTGAATTGAGGCCTGCATTGATTGGTCTGGCATTGTGCATCCAGCTCCAGCATCTCTTCCTCAGTAAATGACGCACATACATCCACATCATGTAGAAAACATTATTCATCAGCCCAGACAAGCTGTGATGCACAATATGTTCTGGCAGCTGTCAGTCATGAAGAAGAGTACATTGTGCTACAGTAGTTCTTCAGTGTGATTGGAGCAGACAGACAGGCTTACCGTTGCTCCCCACACACATCAGTCAACATTGGACATCCATGACCTTGTCCACTGGTTGTCGATCCTTGGACTACTTTTCGTAGGTATTAACCAAGCATACCAGGCACACCTGATAAGACCTTGATTGATTATTTAATACAATGGGTGTCAGTGTAGTGAGATAAACAATACTAATCACTTCACTAGCCAGTAGCTTTAATTTTGTGGCTGAATGGAGTATGTCTATCATGCCTTCTGTAAAATATGTGAGACATGGAGTTGGAGTTTCCTGTCAATGAATTAATAAACCAATGCCAGAATGCTTGAAAATATGATCAAAACCTTTATACTTTGGACATACTATTTAGTACCTCTGACCAAGTCATCCATTCCACTTAACACAGTGAGTCAGTCTTGACATCTGCACTGCACAAGAAACTCATGGGCTGTTGTGGGTGGAGCTAAGATCAGGGGAAAGTACCATGATCTGTCAGGTAAAAGGAAGCAATGTACACTTTCTGTTCACCATTAACCAGAATGTTCATTTTGATACACTTCATCTGGATTATATCCAACAGGATGTATCCTTGTAAAATAAACCTGTTATTATTCCAATTAAACAATTACGCTAATTTTGGTTACACTTCTAGGTAACCAAGATTACCCAGTTTACCATGGCCAATCCCTTTTATCTCATTATTGCGTTTCTTTCTCTGCCTGAGTTTGAGGAACTGTATGTAACAATTCCCTCTCTCTCTTTCTGTTAAATATTGAGTTGTCATCGTAGACAAATCATATATATATTGTATATATATATATTCCTATCAGTGTGTGCATGGGTTTTGTAAGGCTACTCCAGCTTCCTTCCACCATCCAAAGACATGCTGTTAGGTTTATTTGCCCATATGTGTCAAT
>OMLM01008547.1:0-10038 GCA_900302695.1 Helostoma temminkii
TCTCCTCCTGATTACTCCATCCACTCATACGCCACCACTGCCTGTTATTAACTTTGTTTCTTCTCTCTCCTGTAGTTGTCTCTCTCTCTCTTTCTCTCTCTCTCTCCCCCGCAGGTATCATCGGCCCTGAGGCTTTGTATTCCGGGTCTTCAGTTGCTGCCCATCCTGCCTGCCTGTTACTTGTTGTTGTTGTTGTTGTTATTGGTTGTGTGATCTGCTGTTCTTTTCTCTTTTTCTCTTTCTTTCCACTCACCCCAACCGGCTGAGGCAGATGGCCGCCCACCTTGAGCCTGGTTCTGCTGGAGGTTTCTTCCTTTCTTAAAAAGGGAGTTTTTCCTCTCCACTGTTGCCTAGTGCTTGCTCAAAGGGGGATTTGTTGGGTTTTCCTTATTATTTAGTTGTATTGTAAGGTCTTAAACCTTAAACATTGTAAAGTGCCTTGAGATGACTTTTGTTGTGATTTGGCGCTATATAAATAAAGTTGAATTGAATTGAATTGAAAAAGAGAAAAAATCATATAGGAACAAGTACAGTTTATTTGGAGAGAGCTTCAACTGTCTAAACAGAACATAAAAGCACAACCGAGGTTCACTAAACTGTATCTCAACAAACCATTTCTGGAGTAATGTCCTATGGGCAGATGAGACCAGTGTGAAGCTGTTTGGCCTTATCCCCATCACCATGTTTGATGAAAACCAAACACAGTGTTAGTAGAATCACATTACACTCACTGTCAAATATGGTGGTGGGGGGGTGATTTGGGCTTGGTTTACAGGACCTGGGCACCTTGCAGTCATTAAGTGGACCATGAACTCCTCTATACCAGAGAATTCTAGAGGCAAATGTGAGGCCATCTGTCCGACAGCTAAAACTTGGTTAAAACTGGGTCATTTAACAGGACAATGATCCAAAGCACACCATTAAAACTACATCAGAACCTCTAAAAAAATAAAATAATGAACGTTTTGGAATGCCCTAGTCCAAACCTCAACCCAGTAGAAATGCTGTGGCAAGACCTTTAGAGAACTGTGTGTCACGGTCCCAGCTCCTCCTATATATCGTTAACCCATCCGTCCCAGCAATAATCCTGTCCCTCTTTTTAGACCGCCATACTTACCGGAACCACTGCCAAACCGGCAGATGCTCCACTGATCCTGACCACCACACTGCACTATTCTATATTGCAATAAATATCTCTTTATTCTACTCTCTGCCTCTGATTCCTGGCATGGAGCCCACATCTGAATCTGTGACACTGTGCTTAAAGCCCTCAATCAACTAAAGCAATGTTGTAAAGAAGAATGGGCCAAACTTCCTCCACAATGATTTGAGAGACACAGGAAACGATTAGTTTAAGTTATTCCTGCTAAAGGTGGCTCTACAAGGTACGGAATCATTCAATTCCATTTTATTTATATAGTGACAAATTATGTCATCTCAAGGCACTTTACATATTAAGGTTAGAATATCACAACGTTATTTATAGAGAAGCCCGACATATCCCCCATGAAAAAGTACTGGACAACAGTGGAGAGGAAAAACTTGCTTTAAAGAAAGGAAGAAAACTCAGAACCAGGCTCAGGGTAGGGCGGCCATCTGCCTTGACCGGTTGGGGTGAGTAAAAAGTGTAGCAATAAAAGAAGCACTTCGTATTTCCCCATTTTTTGGCTTTGTTGTTGTAAAATGGATAATGGCACAGTGGAAAAAGTTATGTTGTTGTTTCTACCTAATTAACTAACAGTGTTAAACAAAAGGTATCACTGCAGAGGTGTTGTGCAATGACTTGATTTAATACCTGTGTTCATCAGACTGACTCTATTCTCCTGGTCTGGTTTCTGCATCTTGTTCCTGTCCTGGTAAAACTGGAAAAACTCCTGAAACACAAACATATGAAATATTAATCACACATAATTTGGTATCCATCATGTCAACTCATTATCTGCAGCATGTAATCTGGCATCTACAATGTAATCTGCAATCTATTATATGCATCCCTGGTTTGTACAGACCAATGAATCCCAGTTCCTTTAACTGCCTCCACGTTTCCCTCACTTGCATTTTTTCCTCATGTCTTAGTCCCTCCCACTAACGACACATTTTGAGACAACCAAACAAGGTTTGCGCAGAGACGAGACACCCTTTTCTCTGATCAGTCAGCTGCCACTACATCTGTTACTGATGATGCTATGGCATGATTACAGTGCAGCTGTGGCTCATCTGTGGATCAGTCAGATATGTCAGTTGGACTTGAGGGTTGCTGTGCTCACTTTTGTTGGATTGGTGTTTGTATTTGTCCAGATGATAATTAGATAGCTAGATAAACTTTATTGTCATTGCAACATCAAGCAGCAATTACTTACCCACTGTACATTGTGCATGTACTGTATTTCTTACGAATATAAACATCTGCCCTATTGTTAAAACATGCTTCTGTATTTTTACCTTCATTTATCTTTTAATTATCAGATGCTAGGGTGTTTCAGCTTATTTTGTTTTTTCTATGACAAACTGCATTTATTGCAATTCTGTTTTCAAGTATGATACTACCAGTGGACTGGCACACTGGGATGGTGGGTCCCAAATTTAAAAGGACGACATGTCGTAGTGTCCAGTTTGTGAACCACAGCAGTTCTTCAACAGTCACTTCTCTGCATTTTGCTGATGATGTAGTTCTGTTGGCTTCAGTAAATGACAGTTTGCACCTGAAGTTGCTGGAATGACAGTCAGTGCCTGCACGTCTGAGGTCATGGTTCTCTGCCAGAAAGCAGACTTTGGATTGGGAGAAATTTTCAGCCCCTAATAAGTTAAAGAATCTTTGGGTTTGTTCAGTTGTTTGAGTAAAATGGATCATGAGGTGGACAGGTGGATAGCAGTAATGGAGGTGCTGTACTGGACTGTTCTGGTCAAGAAGGTGCTGAACCAGAAGACAAAGCTCAATTTACTAGTTTGTCTATATTCCTACGGTCATGAATTTTGGGTAGTGACCGAAAGAACAAGACCGCAAATACATGCGGCTAATAAGATTCCTCTGTGCAGGAGCTGGGATCAGGCTTAGACAAAGGGAACAAAGTTGTTGCCGCGTATTATATGTGTTTAATGTAAATGTGTGAGGTACCAGTTTGGGCAGCACGACGTAGGAGGCGATGGAAAGAAAAATAACAAAACAGGCTGTGATGAAATAACCAAATGCTGCATCATGAAGTTCGGATCCACCTATAGGGTTTGGTTGGGAAGAAAACCAAGAGAAGTATTGGTTTACATGATCATGTCTTCAGGTTCAATTCGTTTAAATTTGTATAAAGGGAAATCACAGGAGAAGATATAAGAGTCATTAGTGAGTTACTGATAAGTTAGGTTTGTTATTAGTGAGTTGTTGATGAGGTATTGATCAGACTTGCAATGGCGCAGATCATGGCGAATGCAGCAAAGGTTCCAGCGAGTCCCTGACCACTCATGATGGGAGTGG
The DNA here is from genome assembly GCA_900302695.1 of Helostoma temminkii. NCBI lineage: Eukaryota > Metazoa > Chordata > Actinopteri > Anabantiformes > Helostomatidae > Helostoma > Helostoma temminkii. The sequence goes on from OMLM01008547.1 coordinate 3,467, forward strand.
TATATGAACCTGGCAGCAAACCAGCCATCCCGAACAGACTGCCCTGCAGCACAGCCCCAAAGGCTGGAACAAACAAAGTGGTGAACAAAAAAAATGAACAAAGAAGGAAAGTAATAAACAAAGTAAAACAGACTCACAGTTGATGATGACGATCTTCACCATTGTAATGGAAAAGAACAGCAGTGGCCCCATAGGAACTTTGACGAGGACAGCGGTGACAATGAAGACTAACATGATGATGAGGAGACTGCCCATCACACGCAGGCGCTGAGAAATACTGACAAAGTTTGGAGAAGATGACTTGACTGAGAGCTTGGGGTAAAAAGCAGCTTTTACTGAATCCGGATTCAGGTTTTTGCTATATTAGACTAAAAATGTAGCTAATATTTGCTAATATTAAGTATTTATAATGTCAGTTAAGGACAGAAATGTGTTAATGTTTAAAACCCTGACAAAATTATTCATATTATTAATTTACTATGCTTGATTATTAAAAGACTGAATTATTAAAATAACCAGAAAATGTAGATGTAGGCCCGTTTTTAGAGCAATTTTAATGCAATACACACCAAAACCATCACAAGGACCACTGCAACCTTCTTGAAAACCTTGGAACTCATGAAATTCCCTGTAATACTAACTAAAACTACTACTACTACTACTAATCTCAGGAACCAACACAGAACAGTCAAACTCTGACTTCTGAACTTTCTGGCCTCTGGAACCCACTAAAAAAGTCTGCTGACCTCGGAGAACCCCTGGAACCCTTCCAAGACCTGCCTTCGATTAAGTGTTGGAAACTACATTAAGTGTCATCTCATAAATCTGCAAACATCCCTGTGGTGTCTTTTCCAGAAACCAAGTTCATGGGTACTCTTCTTCACTGGTGTGTGAATTGTTTGCTGCTGTACCACTTACAATGTGTGCAGAAAGGAGTTGAGGCAGGTACAGATCAGCAGTGGTGTCATGGCACACAGCGTCATCACATTGTTGAATTTGGCCTCCAGCATGCTGCGAGGTTCACCTGCTGTCACTGTTTGATTGGCTGATGAATTGGCCAATGAGGCATCTTTCAGACGGCTGGTAAAGTACTGTAGTGCAATGACATGCATGTATTTCAGTCATTTTTACAATATTTGTTTTCAAAATAAAAGTTTACTGTGAAACGTGAAGTTATGTCGTACCACAGTGGCAGTCATGAAGAAGTTCCATGGCAACAGTGTCCCCAGACCCAGCAGGAAGAAAATCAGCCACACACCAAAATACCTTTCAAAGTAAAGTTTGATCATCATTGATCTGATTGTGAAATAGGAAAAGACATTTTCAAAATATTTTTTTTAATTTTGGAACTGACATAGAACCAGACTGAAGAGTGTTCAGATGAGACTTATCCCCATCCAAATCTATGGTGAAGGACACCAAACCACCACATCATTTGAATTTCAGTGTGTGTGAAAATGACCACTGATCCTGCAGTAAGAGAAGCTGGCCTTCCACCTGGTCCACAGGCTGACAGTTATGTTGTTTGACACTAGTTTTCATCATTACCAGTAAAAATATTCATCAGTACAGCTGTTTTATCTGTGACAATAACTATTCAGATACTAACCTCCAAACTGAAGTAGCAGCAGTAATTATACATCATACTCACTTGTCCCTTGGTGAATTAACAGTCATTTTCCAGGACTGATGGACTGAAGGACTGAAGGAGAAGCTCGTGGACCCAGAGGATCAGAGATCGATTCTGAGTGAGACCTGATCAATAAAGCAAAAGTAAATGAATTTTGATCAGATTTATATAAAAGGAGTGACACGCCAGAGATTGTTAAAGCTTCTGCATCAACATATTTTCATCAGGCATAAATTTATGACCACCTGTACAATCTAATCAATCCAGTACATAAGCTCTGTCATGAAAAAAGGGAGTTTTTCCTCTCCACTGTTGCCTAGTGCTTGCTCAAAGGGGGATCTGTTGGGTTTTCCTTATCATTTAGTTGTATTGTAAGGTCTTAAACCTTACATTGTAAAGTGCCTTGAGATGACTTTTGTTGTGATTTGGCGCTATATAAATAAAGTTGAATTGAAAAAATTGAATTGAATTGAATTCTACATTTACTAAGTTACAATTTTTCAGTTTTTATGTAGAAACAGTCAGAAAGGTGATAATTCTACTACATGTGAATTATTAAGGTCATTGTGGGCGGTGGAGTCGTACTGCAGTACATTATGTTAAGAGGTGTCTGTTTTGGACCCCTCATTGATTTAAATAGGTAAAGCAAAACATTAGACATCTAGTCCTGTCACTGAGGTACATGGGGACATCAGTCTCACAGACATTTGTGCATAAAAATATGTATACAATTGAATGGCTCAACACTATTTTACAATATTTTACACAGAGTATATAAAATTTAGTTTTTTCTGTTCACAGAACACATTTGGTATTAAGATGAAATGACAGATACAACATGAAAGTTCAGATTTCATCTTTTCAATGATGCTGTGTTCACCTCTGTTAAACAACACAAGGGATAAAACCTTTTGTATCAGCTCATCACATTTGGAATGAACAAATGTTTTGGAACAGAGAGTATTAGACTATTTAGACAGTTAACGCAATTAAAGCCAAATATCTTCTTTGAAGCAACTGCATCAGGCCTGTGATTTCTTCTTTTGATTGGCTTTTACTGTGGCTTCCTGGAGCTGTTCATGATTTTACACTTTTCTAATATTCATTTATTGTGTGTCATGCACAAACTAACCACGGTGTCCATGTGTCTGGTTTCAGATCCTCCTCTTTCTCCACTGCACACCCTGCCTGACCTTTATTCTGCTTTGGCGCCACTCCGCAAATTCCCATTAGCCCCAGTCCCACACACCCCTCCTCCCCCTATTTGGTGCTGGATTCTCTTCTTTGTTACTGCTGGGCCCTGGTTCTTTGTACCTTTATTCACAGGGTAGCGTAAAGTATGTGTTATGGTCTGTTTTGTCATGTTGGGTTTGTTGTCCTGGCAACACATCCACAAACTCAAACCCATTTGGGGATCAGGTTACATCTCAGGTGTAGTCAGTGTACAGAAGATAATCTCTCAAATTTGAACACTGTTGGACCAGGACCCCATCAAGCTATGGATGTGAGTTATAAATCCAGGATGTTGATAAATTTAGATATGAGTTAATAATAGAGTGTTGCAACAATATGTAGGTTACCTGAACAAATAATGGTAGTGAGGCTGACACAACACACATAAACTAGTTTGCATAATATTTTGTAACTAACTGGAACTGGATTTTTGTTGTGTACATGGACATGATAGAATTAATTTATGGTACTATAAGGATTGACATTTAATTTTGCTTGCCTTGTTTCCTCAATTGTAAGTCGCGGATAAAAGCGTCTGCTAAATGACGTAAATGTAAATGTAATTTGTCAGAAACCGTTTTTCTTGATTCAGCATTTTTGCTGCTTGCACTAAATTAGAGGTTCTTTAAATTCGCCAGAGAAATTTTTTGTTTTGCAGAGTAAAAAAAAATCTCTAGAGGTATTTAGTTTTGTATTGGGAATATGAATATTTGTTTTCTAACACTGAGGCATATCATTGTGCCTTTTCTTTCTGTTGCTGATTAAGGACAAAAAAATTGTATGTCCCCTATACAGAAACAAAGCCTTACTTCAAAATACCAGAGACTACAGTACTGTATGTACACATGGTTGTGTGTCCAGGGCAATGTCCACTGTGATTCATTCAAGGGCACTCGTAAATCTAATGCATTAAAACCATAATACAAAGATGTTTCAGTGAAACAAGCATCTGTGTACTTGTGTGATTGTCCCTTAATGCACTGTCTGATGTCCCCAGACAGTTAAAGTTAATTAATTCATGTTTTCTGTGTTTTAGGCATAATGTGGAGGAGGTGAATCCTCTACTACAGTGTCACTCAGTTTTCTCCTAACTCAAAATTCAGTAATCAATTTCAACAAAGTGACAGCATGAAAATATTAATGTTAATAAAATTTGATGGTGAATATTACAGCAATTTTAGATATTTTAAAAAACAGTCACAAGTAGTGAAGCAGCTGCAAGCTTTTACCTTCAGTGTTGTTCTTGCCGTTGTCTTCTCAGAGTTGTCCTGGTATTTTTTCCTCAACAGTGAATCTTTAGTTCTGTCAGTGGTAAAACTTTTGAGCAGTTTCTTATTGACTGAATATCAAATCCCAAGTTTTGCTTTCGTGTCTTCATGTGAATCTTGTGACTGAGTCTGTTTTTTTCTGTCTAGTGGTTGTGAAATCAGTCTTCCTCTGTCACGTTGTTTAAAATCCTCTTTTCCATCCACCACATGTTTCTTTCTGCAGATTCAGCATAATCAGTTCTCCAGTGTGCAGGGACCTTTGACCTGTGATATCAGCTCAGTGGACTTTGCTTCTGTGTAAATGATGAGGCGGTAATAATACAACAGTTTATCTGTAAAGAACATAAAAAGTAACATATTCTGGACTCTGCATTCTCCTCTTCGTTTGTTAATACAACACCAGCCAAAGCTTTGCACAAACATAAGAATAACCATGTTTTTCATGATCAGATCTATGTCTTAAAGTGTGTTAGCATCACTGCTAAAGCGTTTTCTAATGATCAGTGTACTTTTAAATGAATAAACGGGAGTATTGAAAGGCCTCTGTACGTTTATGGAAATTTCCTGGTACTCAATGTTTGGGGTTAGGGGAAGTGAAATGGATGGGGAAGGTTAGGGAATGGGACAAGGAAAGCTGGTAAGGTTAGAATCAGGATAGGAGTTAGAGGCAATATTGTTGTAAAGAGAGGTTGTCTGAGTTGAAGGATTAACAAAAATAATAATAATAATGATAATAATACTTTTTTTGGAAAAGTAAATAATAAGTTATATGGAAGACTATCACATCTGCAAAAGGGAAGAACCATACTCACACCTGTGTGTATTATTTCAGCGTTTATTTTTCTCCTCATCAAATCCTCATGACTGTTACAGTTTTTGGTTTTTTTTCCCCACTTTTATACTACTTCCTGTTATTAAATGTTCAGACCTAAAGGAGTTTTCTATTTTTCTATCCAGAGCCTGTCTCTTGCGTTGACCCCCCGTCCAAGCGGCACCAGCTTGAATGCCAGTAATTGCCAGATGTTGGATGGCATATATTTAAAAAATATTGCACCAGGAGGGTGGTCAGCTTGGCCACCCCGGTGCTGCTGGAGTCTGATTAAAAGAGTCTTGCTTGTTTTCACCCATGTACATCTTCCCACAGGTTTGACAAACAATTCAGTATATTAAGCTGGAGCTGTGGAGGCTGAAGTCACCAATTGTTGGAGATCCAGCCCCCCCGTGTGGATTTAATAAGAATTTCATCTATCTGAAGGCCCAGTGTTTATCCCTGCTCCCAGTGGTCACATATCAACAGAATGACTCTGACCAGTAAATCTCTGCGGTTCTTACTTTTCTGAAATGCAGAATTTATTCTATAATTTTTCAATTTATCGTGGTCAGCCACGAATATTTGAAACATAATTTTCCAGAGGTTCTGTAAATGAAGATATGGTCTGGTATATGTTGTGACCAGAGGGACAAGTTCCACAGGGTCTGTGATACAATTTCCATCCAGGCGCCAGCACTCAACTGCCTTGGCAGAGGAGAGGGCAGTGGAGCTAGCGGGAGCTAAAGATGCCAGTGTCTTTCTCTAAATGGATCTGAGAAATCTCCCTGAGTAACCCTGTTGTCTAGGGCTGCAGAATAAGGTGGAGATGGCAAGGTTTAACCCTCGGGGCACCTTCAAAATGCACATACAGTTAGATCCCTTTGGGTTAGGGGCATAAATTAACCTGGTTTGGGTTTCGCGGGCTCTAGTGCTGGCCCTGATTCCAGGAGGGCATCCTTCCCTCACTCATCCCTGATCAAGAATGTGGGTTTTCATTCCCTAAAAAATTGGGCTCTCACGTACCTGTACAGACTTCAATTCAATTCAAGTTTATTTATATAGCGGCAATTTTAGAACAAGTCATCTCAAAGCAGTTTACAATGTTTAAGGTTTAAGACCTAAAAATACAACTAAATAATAGAGAAAACCCAACAAACCCCTCTTGAGCAATACTAGGCAACAGACAAAGAGACAAAGTTAATAAGATTTAATAACATTTTTAAAATTTTCTATCCTGGATTTTACAGGGAGCCAATGGAGGGAAGCTAATGTAGGAGAAATATGATCTCTTACTAATTCCAGTCAGAACTCTGGCTGCAGCATTTTGAATCAGCTGGAGGCTTTTTAGGGAGCTACTGGGACATCCTATTAGAAGGGAATTACAGTAGTCCAGTCTAGAAGTAACAAATGCATGGACTAATTTTTCAGCATCACTTTGAGACAAGATGCTTCTAATTTTAGAGATATTCCTCAGGTGGAAGAAGGCAGTTCTGGAGATTTCTTTAATATATGAGTTAAAGGAGATATCCTGGTCAAAGATAACTCCAAGATTTCTCACAGTAGTGCTAGAAGCCAGAGTTATGTCATCTAAAGTAACTATATGATTAGACATCGTATCCCTGAGGTTTTT
>OMLM01008548.1:0-12279 GCA_900302695.1 Helostoma temminkii
CTTTGTAATGTCGGTTGCTGTGGAAACTGAGTGCTCAGTGACTGACTTCATATCTGCTTCAGTCTCGAACTAAACTAAATTCAAAGTTTTCAGATCAACTTTACCAGCAAATATTATGGTTATGGGTAAAAAAAAAGGGTGTAATAAGTGTCTGATTTTGTTTTATCTCATTATTTTATTGTACAGGACTACTGATTAATGCAAATCTAAGTAACAGGTAGGGCAACTGTTTATCCTTCATATTTATTGTATATAATGCCTATCTACTGGGATGCTACACTTTTTGGGTTGAAAAACCACAGAACAGACAGTTTTTTTTAAACATACTGCAAATTTCTTTCATCTTTTTACTTTTTCTGCAGGTTTGATGGAAAGCACTGATAGTGTATGAGGTGAGATGAGCTCATACAATACATGCAGCAGAGCTGCATGACCAAATGAACTCATTTTATGAACTGCAACTTCGCTTTCTGACTCTTCTTTCTTCTATGACTTTGCATTGAACCATCGCCATGGCTAGCATTAAGTTTAACCATGTCAGATCAAATCACTTTATTTTGTGGACATGGTTGCAAACACTCATTTTGAGTTCTTTTGTAGATCAGATAGCAAGAGACTCTGAGAAGGAGAAGCAGAAGTGGGACTGAAATTGGCTTTAGTTGTTTAACGAGTGGAACAATTGTCATACTGTTTCAACAAGTCGTATAAAGGTGAGGGTCAGCAGCTATGGAAAGTAAAGCAAATAAAAATGTATAAAGCAAGGGGAGGACGGCATGCAGAACAGGGAGACAAAAGGTCACATGAAAGCTCAAAAGAAAAAGAAAGGAGAGATTTAAAGAGTGGAAAATAGAGACAAAAGGGAGGAGATGGAGGTGGCACAGCATGGCAGGTGATGACAGGATGAATTAGGTGTAGAGACAGAATAGTAAGAGGTCACATCTCAAAGCTATTCAGCCACAAGACATGTGACACATGGCTGTGTCAAGCTGCCTCAGCTCCTCAAATTAATTGCCCACTCTACAGCTGCTAACCAAGTGCAACAGTAAAGTTCTCAGAGTGGATAAAAAAGTCCACTTATGATTAAACTGATGAGATCAGAAATATGAGCAACATTTGTGGAGGGAATCACTAAACTGTTTATCATATAAAGATAAAAATCTCAGTTCAGAAGTTAAATAAGGACAGAAGTTTATAAAAATGGCCCCCAAGTTTGGGGCCCAAGGTAAGAGGTAGGGGTCTTAGAACCACCTTAATATAATGCATTTCAGTACAACTCCAACACACAACCACTATGTTCAATAATAAACATACTGTGGAATTATCACCTTTCTGATAGTTTCAACTTTTCTCACACTGAAATTATAACTTATAACAACACAGATGCTGTATTGGTTTGCATTAAATTGTAAAGATGTACCTAATAAAGTGGCCAGTGAACACACCATATCCTGTAATACAGTACATGTTGAAATGGAAAAACAGATAATAACACAAAAATACTTATTTTTCTAATAGGAGGTTTTCACTCAGCACATCTACTGACCATCTGTCTGAAATGGTTACACAAACAACCACTGCAACCACAGTTCATTTATGCCATCAAATATTATACCGTTACAGTTTTTACAGTGCAGTAACCTGATGATCACATGATCACATAGACTTTAGAGTTTACTTGCACTTAATTAACCAGGTACTTGAAATGCGTGTTTGCAGCAGATGAGTAATCAGATTTCTCTTCTAACTTATTTTGGAAGCATGGTTCACAGATTGTAACTGTATAGAGACAAAAGAAACTGCTTCTTGGCTTTTTAATTTTTTATTGTATTTGGTGTTGGCGGAGCTGACTGACAGTGCAGTGAAAGAGACCTGTAGACAGACACTGAGCTTCGCAGCACAGTCTGTTTTAATAATAGAAATACAGAATGAAAAGTTACTTATTTAGACGTCTGCAGAGTACTATGTGTTGGTTTCAGCTTTAGTCGGATTTTGAGTGGCAGGATTGCTACATGCAATTATGTTTCCTTTTATCTAGTTGCTCCTCTCAGCGACTGGATGCTCTTGAAAAAAGCCATTCAGAAACTTGGTTGCGTCTGTACATGACAGAGAAATCAGAGTCCTCTGGGAGAAATCTACCTGGTGAAACTGGGTTTCTATACTCCCCTGATTACAGTAACCAGGTTTTCAGTTTATATGTCAGTTAAGAAGCTTACTCAAAAAAGCAGGCTGTAACCTGGTTACTTAAGAGCATGTAAACACATTGACTGACTATTTATCTACAACCAATACATCAAGTTTACAGTAAAGTAAATATACTGTAGTAGTTTTGTGTTTCGGTGTATCCGTCCATTCAATAATATTTGTAGAGAGGCCATACACACTGATAATTTCATACTTATTTGCAGCTTTATTTAATTATTCTTGTGTAGTATAATTTTGTAACTTCTTTTATAATTCATTTATTATCTTGATTTATTACACAAATACAAGAACAAACTTCCACTCTTAAAGTTTACATTATTTTATATCATAACTTTTTATTTGTTTATAATGTTTACACAGCTAAGAGGATGTGTGTGTTACATACAGGTTCTGCTAACACAGCTCTAACAAAACGGTTTGTGTGGAAAACAAGTTGGTTAGTGTTTGGCCACACAGGGTGGCTGTAGTCCGATCGTGCTTCTACTTTTTCCCTCTTTATTTTGTTAAATGCCTGAGTGGATACACCTGCAGGTCTGCCAAGCTCTGTTGTATGTGTGTGTACAGGGTATGTAGGTTATGTGTGTATTGTGTCCACTGTCAATGTTGTTTTAAATGTAGCTTCAGCAGAACACGCCAGCCCAGTACACAGTGTAACAGCACAATGATTTGTCTCAGGTGATGCTGGTGTGTGGTTCGTTTGTGTGTGTGTGTGTGATTTCAGTGAACACATACTGATGTGACAGAATACAGGTTTTTGCAGTTCACAGAACACAAATTGGGGTGAAATCTGTAACTTCACTGTAATTTTATACACACGCAAACATTCATGTAAACACGAACACCCAGCCGCCTGCAGGCAGAAATCCAGGCCGAGAGTAGGTAGACTTCTCCCTTCGCTGTCCATGAATTTGCTTTGTATAAATAGGTGTCAGCAGCAGCATCTCTGCCTCTTCCCTTGTCAGTTCTCTTCCCTCTATTGGCCTCCCGTCACATCGGCACTCATGAGTCAAAGCGGTGCATCAGAGGGGCTGACAGCTGACGAATAGACCTTGACATCAATTTGGAGGATTGTTGACAGTGGCTGTTGACGTGGCAGCATCTTTTTCACAGAAAGGCATTTCTGTTTGTCAACGTAGGTTTTGACATCACTTCAGCTTTTCGCGGCAGCAGAAGTGGACTCATTGTGGGAGATTTTTGGGCAATATGAACAAGTGTTCTAATGAAAGCAGTGACCTCAGAATTAGCTTTAATTACCTGTTTGTCTAAAAGCTAACGTGAAAAGTTTGGCCAGGTTAGACCTAATCATAGTTGGCTGAGCATGACATAGTTGCATGGTGTTGGAATAGATGTGTGTATGTGTGTGTAGCTTGGATCAGCAAATGCAGCCTCTCAGTTGACCTTCAGGATAACAGGTGTACAAATAGCATGGCAACAATTTTATTTCTAATGATGAATGTATGTAGGCTAATGTCACTTGACCAAAATAATAATTTACCAAAAGTCTCAACTTCTCATTTTAACACATACACAAATGACAGTCATGCAGAAAATTATTATGAAAAAGACAGTAGTAGAATTATAGCACAAGTGCAATATAACAACAATGTAACATTTTTAAAAATAGTACAATCGCTCTGTAATTATATAATTACCATACCTCTGCACCAGTGTTCCATCATGAGTTCGATATCTAATATCTCAGCAATGCCTTTTGACAGTCCAATTGTATGACTGACGTCTATGTGACATCATGTGAGTCATGTGTTGTGAAAGCACTATCATCAGGAATACATTGAAGGAATTTCTCTAAATTTGGCACAGGCATCCACCAGGACTCAAGGATGAACTGATGAATATTGGCAGTTGAGTACATCGTATTCTTGTGAACGTAATATCAAGGGGATGTTTATTTTCCTCCAACCAGCAGTCAGAATTGGGATTTTACAAGCATGTCCATGATAGTGCTGCAATGCCAATCAAGTTTATTATGATCCATGTTGACCATGATAAGGATCCTATGACATTCGAAAAGTCTTTTTATTCAAAACCCAATATTTTTGTGATTGCACGTAGTAGTCAAAGTCTGTTTTCTGTTACTGGTCAAGCCGGCGATTAGATCTATTTCCTCAGGCTGTGCTACTCTGCTCTTCTGTTTGTAACTGGACTTGTTTTATCCCAGCATGCAGCTATTCCAGTTAGACAGCAGATACCTGTGAGATCATGGAACCAGATACAAATTGCTGCTGGATTATTGCATCTTGATCTTCTACAATTGCTTGAGTAGGACAGGGGCTATCACTGAAGTACAAATGTACTTTCTCTGGTTTCATCACTAGTAAAATAAGACAGCGGTATGCGCCATATGTTGGCACACAATATAGTATTTGAACATGTACTGTACTGCCCTTGATAATTTTCAGTTTTCTGTCATATGTGCATCCAAATCCAATGCTCTGTATGTCTCTATAAATAAAGAAGAGATCTGATCTTGGATATCGTCCTTCATATGTACATACATGTGTCCTTGTATCTCACACACTGCAATGCTGAGGCATTATTTATGCAATATCCTGCTACACTATTCAGTCTGTAACTGTTAAGTGAACGCACTCATGCAGTGGAGTTTGGGTATAGCATATCTTCACCAGCTGGTTTATCAATAGCTGGCTGATGCCTCTTACAGTATGCACACATTCATACACCTCTCTTTCCTAATACAGCCATAGCAGCATTGATTCCATGTGTTTTCCGGTCATACAGTATTTATCAGTAAAACAGGCACCAGATCCTCTTTCTCTACCTCATGTGTGGAACCTATTTCATACAAGACCCATTTAAGAGAGACAGGAGCCTCCAGAGGGAATGCTAACACTTCTGCTGACACTGTGATACCATGCGACTTCTGGCTCTGTTATTGAGGCTACTATGCTCTGTCTTGGCACCACACGCTATTTATACACCTTTCATCTGTAATGAAAAAAGAGGCTGTGTAGAAAATGGATATTCTCCCTGTTGCATGTGGACGTGTCACATGTCAAGGTGGCCTGTTACTGGAAGTGATGTGGATAATGATGCTATACTGTGTAATGAAAACTCAAAATGTGATCACCTCATTTTCCAACACGTTTCATAGTATCACACACTATTCTTTGCTGTTGCATCTAAAAATAAAATTGTTGATTGCGGGCTGTTAAAGTAGTCTGAAGGATTCTTGTCAAGCATTCATATCATAAACAATCTAAGCTCTCAAATACAATATTCAACACAATATTCAGTCTTAACTACATAAATAATGTTATGTAATAATAATAGAAATGTGCTTATTAAAACTATACAGTCTATTGTGAAAATGAGTGCTCCCTTTTTGGATTCTATGTTTTTTTATCACTTTTTTCATAGTGCCATTATTTATTATAAAAAAACGACAACAAACAGAAAAGAAACTTGTGTAAAACTAAGTAGCCATTTACTGCTTCCATAGGATGTAAGAGGTTAGGCTGCAGCCAGGTGCTTCTAATCATCAGCCATTGACTAAATGATCATCAGCAGGTGTGCACACCTGTATAAAAGCTGTATAAAATAAAAAGTTTTGGTTCAGGTGTGTGTTAACACAGTGGCAACAGGGAAAGATATATTTATATCTCTCAGATATAAGCAAGGTCTGAGAGAGGCAATTATTAGTGCACATCAATCTGGAAAGATTCTAAAACCTTTTCCAAACAATATAAAGTCCAGTGTTCTACAGTGAGAAAGACCATTCACAAGTGAACAGCATGTGATGTCCCAGCACATTCCCCTGAAGGTCAGACCGTGCAATCCTCAGAGAAATAGAAAAACACCTGAGAGCTACATCTCAGATCCTACAGGCCTCACTGAGCACGTTAAATGTTAAAGTCCATGACAGCACAATTAGAAAAACACTGAACAAGTACAGTTTGTTTGGAAGGGTTGAAAGCTTCTACTGTCTAAAAAGAACATGAAAGCATGACTGAGGCTCACTGAACTGCATCTGAACAAAACAAGACTTTCTGTAAAAATGTTCCATGGACAGATGGTAACTTGGTAACGTGAAGAATTAGTAGAATAGTCCTAACTCATTTGTGTCTGTTAAAAAAAAAATAGAAAAAAAAAAATCTGCAAATTTTCATTCATAGTCATTCATAATATCATAATACTTAATCAAACAATTCAAAAACTACATTTGAATTGCAAATTAAAACTTCTTGTATATAGTAGATGCAGATTACTGGTCTGGCTCCACATGTAGAGACTTCACACTCCATCCATCTTACTGACCCTGCAGAGTTTGAGGCTGTGTGAACTGACACATCCACGTGTGCATCATGGCTACCTAGTGTATCATGCCTTCTTTTAGAGCCTCATCTGTGCAAGTTGTCAGTGAACCAGACTCTTCTAGGACTCAATTATGTGGCATCATACGTTTTGTTGTAGTCCAACAAACTATTATACTATTTGATAAGATGTTGAATAACTGCACCTTTGGTGTCTTGTGCTCTGAAAAGCCAAAATTTCTTCAGTTTTCCAGACTTGACCTGTTTCTTTGCCAGAGACCGGCAAGTTCTGAAAGTTAATAATCCACTGAGAAGCTTGGGACAGAGAGAGGGGAAGGACAACAGCAAATCTTTCTTTATTTATTCAATACTTTTTTGCCGCTTGGCTCTGTGAGATATTGCCTTGCTTCACTGTATTGTTACAACCCCAGAGGGAAGTTGTTAACTCCTTGTTGAGAGAATGGGCTCCCCAGGCCTTCAGGTGCACGAAAAAGGGTTGGGTAGGGGCTTAAAAAGGAATACTGAGGAGAGCAGATATGTTAAAGGTCTGAAAACATAGTGTCCCTCTCTGCTTGTTGAACAAAACTAAACATTTTCAGATTTAAATACTTAGCATATATTTCCATCCATAACTGTGGCCATTCTGACTGCTTGGGTCATCTTAACTTTACATTCACCAACTCTGTGTGCTAATGCTAACTGCATTATCATCCACATCCCAGGCAACTTGTTTGTCTATTTAGTGGTCACAATGCCACAGGATAAATCAAGCCATCCATCAATACATTATCCTAACTGCTTCTCCTCTCAAGGGTTGCAGTGTTGCTGGAGCATATCCCAGCTGTCACTGAGCCAGAGGCAGGGTACATTATGGACAGGTCACCAGTCTATCATAGGTTTGACATATAGAAACAGATGACCATTCAGACCAGGTTCCTCCTTGCTGTGAGGTGACATCACATCAGCACTGTGCCACCCTCTTATAACCATATTTAATTATTCAGACAACAGATGCTAACAGTTAATAGTTCAGACAAAGTAAACACCATAAACGTTTGAGCAAATATGTAAAAACAGGGCTAGGAAATATGGTGCTAACACTCAGTAACTGCCTGCAAAGGAATGTCTAAACTGCATTGTAAATTGATACCTTCGTTTTGAGTCTTTAGGATGAAAGCCGATATATTTTCTTCAACTTCAAGCACTTTCTCAGTAGCACCTTTGAGATACCCATGATCTGAAAAAGAAAAAACACATCTAACTTGGGAAAGAGAGGTTGTACATTTCACTGTACAGATTTGACAAGAAATTGAAGATGGCTTTTTAGAGATTGCCAAAATCTAAAGAGGGGAGTTTAGTTTTGTATTTACTCAGTGTCAAAATCAGGTATATAAATGTTAGTGCATTTATATGCACTCATAAATATAAAATCACCAAACTAACCAAAATCTGCCTAAAACTGAATACAACACATCTAAATAGTCACTTTGTATTGTGTGGTGCTTTAATTCAGTTTGTGCTGCGTTGTGGTTTTTTTTACAGCGCTGACTGTCAGTTGTGCTCATGGACCTCTTGTCATTGATAAGTTGTAAGGATCACCGTCAAGTCCAACTTCCCTTAATTTAAGCAGCTAATCATGAGTTTTATTCCTGTTTTCATAGTTTATGTACAAACTGTAAATGTTCCTGATGGCTTTAGGTGACTCTGGAAACGGAAAAGTCCACATTCAGTGTAAAAGTGCATACCAAAGTTTAGCTGGAACTAATATAAAGCTTCTGCAGAGTTAGAAAAAGTATGCTCACCTTTAAGTGTGACCATTGCCCACAGCGATAAAGTGTTCAGACTTCAGAAGGGGCCTTTAAAGGCCATTTTACAGAAGACAACTGTCAAGAGTTTGGGGGCTGTTGCCACTGACACTGATTATCTGCCATTTATCAAGTAACAAGGGACTCAGTATAAATGTTCCCTCTCAAAATTGTGTGTAGACTGCATAGCTCACAGGGATGGAATGATAAACACAAACTCATCGTGTACACGCTTATATTTGTCTTTCTATACATACCACAATTACTAATCACAACTGCTGCGCAAACAGTCCTGTGAAGTTGTGCAGACACTCTCAAATGTCCCCACAAGATGGTGTTGATAAAATGTAATGTACATGCCTTGCATTATCTAGTGTGATTCATATAATGCCTGAATCTTCCAGGGACAGTGTCCATACTGGGAAGCTCTTTGCTGGGACAATGAGGCTTCTGCCTGGTAATAGTGACAGTGGTGGCAAGCATCACAGCAGCAGCTAAAAAACACAACTGTTAACAAACACTGCATACACTCACACACACACTTAGTCGCCATGGTGTCCGGTCATGCAGTGCTAATGTGGTCCTGCAGGAGGCTGTAATCAGTGTTAGGGCTATGGAGCGTGTCAAAACACTGAGGATTGAAATCTCAATAGCGGGATGGGACCTGACAGTGCATAGCGGGGGAAAGAGCAGCAGAGAGGTGGTGCTGTGAAAATAAATAAATAAACAAATAATAAGGCCTTGTATCGAAGCAGAGCGTGAGATTCAAATGTTACAGCTAGGTGAGGGGTCAGCCATGATTGAACAGGAGCAAATGTTTCTCGCTGCACACACGGGACGCTGCGGCGGCAGAAAATCAAACAGAAAAGTCTTTTCTTTCAGTGGATGTAAAAGGGAGGATAAAACATCAGGCCTATTGGGTAACAATAAATATCTGTTCTTTACTGTCTCTGTCTGTTTCCCTGGTTCGGGTCAATAACAGCGTTTAGTATCAGTGACCTGGGTCCATTATCCTGCCTGGGTTGCAGTGTATGCACCCTGGAGATGTAAAGTATAACTGTCTCCTTCTATTTCATCTCCCACCGCACACTCCTGGGGGACGGTGGGCTGAGACCTTCCTGTGGCTACAAGCTGCTGTGTGGGTGAAGTGTAGAGTTAGACTGATACACCACTTTGCTGATATTGACCTTTGATTGTGGATTTTTAAGTGGATATCAGGCAGCCAATCTGTTGTCTGCTTGTGTTATCATGTAGCTTGATTGATCAGGTATTTATGGTGTAACTGATCAATGGTTTTCACAGGAAACCCAAAACTGCTCCTGATGTCAACTGAATTTGTGCAAACTTTATGGAATTTCTTCTGATAGTATCTGTTATTTCTAATAGTGTTTGTGGCAGGACATGAACAAAATGACTATGGATCATGCACAGCAGTTGTTCATAAACTGCAGGGTCAGTGATTTGACTCCCAGTTCCTCCCGGCTGCTTGCTGAAGTGTCCTGGGACAATAATACATATATTACAATAATATATGTTTTTCTCAGTTATGCTGAAATTGCTGCAGTGAGGTTACAAGTGCAACGGAGTTAAGAAATTAAGAGTAAAAGAACATATATTGATTTATGTATTTGCCTTGTACTGTATTATTTGTGGTTTGATAGGTGTGTAACACCCAAAACATCAAATCCATAAGGATGTACATTGAGGTCTATATACCGTATATATATATATATATGTAGTATATGCCACAAGTTACAGTATATATATATACTGGAAGGATTTATAACCAAGTGAATTTTTATAACCAAGTCCAAGACTAGGATGCTGCAGGTTTGAACCC
This sequence comes from Helostoma temminkii, assembly GCA_900302695.1. Classification (NCBI taxonomy): domain Eukaryota; kingdom Metazoa; phylum Chordata; class Actinopteri; order Anabantiformes; family Helostomatidae; genus Helostoma; species Helostoma temminkii. The sequence continues at coordinate 10,140 of OMLM01008548.1, forward strand.
TTGAGACCAGCAGGATTCAGTCTGCGATGTGGGACAAGTGAAAATGAGCCTTATCAACACCACTGTGGTGCCCTTGATTAAAGCTCTTACTCCCAACTGCTCTATTATGAAATTGATCAGGGCTTTCTTGCAAACGAGGTATCCTCTCAGTGAAAGTGCCCTGAATAAACAATGGCTTAGAACGCTACAGTGATGGTGGTATAGTTGTGAGCATAGCTGCCTCCCAAGCAGTTGACCTGGGTTTGTTTCACAGCCATCACAGGTGCCTTCCATTCTTAACATTTCCCTACAGTGGGACAAATAAACATAAATCTTATCTTAACTAAAAAACAAAATTTTTTTTGTCATTATTGGGTTGTTGTCTATCAGCCGCAGGGTTAGTGGTTTGAATCCTTGTCTTCCCATTGCTACATGCTGAGGTGCCCTTAGACAAGACACTGAACCCCAGGCACTTGGTGCCTCAAAGGGTCTGCTTGTTCACTAAGAATTTCCCCAAAGGATTAATAAAGTATCAATTTTTATTTTTTAAAGCTGACGTTTTACACCATACGTAAACGCTGACTGTTCCATTCAACTCCAATTTGGTGCCGTGCAGAGCCAGAATGATGATGTACTGTGTCTCTGTCCATATATATTATAATTTTTAAGGACCTGACCTTGTATTCAGACCTGGATATAATGAGACACACTTTCTAGAACTCCCCACTATTAAAGTAAAGCCAATGCACACACTAGATTTGGGACACATTATTCATCACTCGTCATCTCCACCCAGCTGATTTGCAAACTATTTCAATTAAACTGGTGGCACAACTGATATGTGTTTATATTAAGCAGGTAAGCATGTGAAAATACGCTGCTTTGAAGCCTTATGTGCTACTAATAAGTTGCATTGTGGGTAATGTAGGCTCCAGCTTTTTGACAGAAAAAAAAGTGTGGAATTAAAAGCAAACAATGTCTCTGATTCTGCTGCATCATTTTTGACTTTTAGTTTCTTTAAGAGTACATGAGTGTGACAGGAGTGCGATGCTAAATCAGTGCAGTACTCTATTAATGTCAAGCACAAATGGGATCACTGTCAACACGCTTTCTGGTTCCACTCTCCACTGTGACATAATCCCCATAAAAACTGCTGACAGTGTGATCTCGTGCTATCATGAAAAGAGATGTTGCTGTGTTTTGATGACACAAGAAATAAAATATAAGATATTATAAATAAGTATAGACACAGCAAACAACTACTGATATACTACATATCTATACAGAGAAGCTTTTAGTTTGTATTTATTTACAATGATTTTGATGAACTGATCTATAAGAGTTCTGATCAGTGTGTATTCCTACAAAGCTTCAAGGAACATCTTGCTCATTTTATTTTGGAACAGCAGATGCCAGCAGAGAGCAGCAGGAGCATTCTCCTACACCTTGTCATTCTGTGACCTGTTTTATTGTCTTCTCATCAGCTGCACCTGCATCAGATAACATGTCATATTTCTATATTTTTCAAAATGTCTGTTGCATTTGCATACATAAAAGTTACCCTATACCCTGTATCCAGTATTTGCTCATAGTTTTAGGCAAAGAGCTGTTTAGCAGGGGTTGAGGATTAAGACAGATAAGTGAGGTTCACAATATTATATTTGCTGCTACATTTAAATGCAAGAAAAATCTACAGTTCTGTTTGTGTCTATAACTGTAAAACTATTTACCATTGAATTTTCATGTAATTCACAATTATTCTTTTTAATTTAATAATGTTAAAAAATATTTTCACCAGTCTAAGATTTAGATCTGAAATTAAAACCAGTGCCAGCAAAAAACAAAAACAAACAAAAAAAACAATTGTGTTAAAAAATTATAATGCATGCACACAGATTAGGCCAACTGCAAGTTGCCTCAGCTGTACTGCAGATTAGCAAGTTAGCACTATTCATACTGTACCATCAGCAGACACATTTAGGAACTACAATCATTACGCATATTTAAATACAAGTAAATTATAGTTTAACGAGAAATCCGTACAGTGCCTGCCCAGCTTAGGTGATCTTTTTTGCCCGCTGCCGTAAGACTGTACAATAAGATCCTCTGATTAATAATGTAATGTAATAATATTTTATTCACATTATTCCATATGCCAAAC
>OMLM01008548.1:33148-46483 GCA_900302695.1 Helostoma temminkii
GGTAAAAAACTGACAGTGAATATGGGTAACTGTTAAGCAGCCAAGTGTCCACTGAGTTTTTTAAAAATAAAAAATGTAATCCCTGCAGGGTTCAGACAATATTCATTGAAAAAAACAAAAAACCTTAAATTAAAGATGACAGTCTACACAGTTACTGTCACTGACTTCAGTGTCACTGTCCAAATATACATCTGACTGTATAATATTGTATTGCATTGTATGTATTTGTTGAAATAGAGTTCTGTGTCTGAATGTGCAAAGTCACGGTGACAAGCTGTCAGATAAATGTCACAGAAATGCAGCAGAATAACAACTGCACTGTGTTTGAAAAAGAGGTGACTAAGTAGCTCCTGACAGAAGGACTCCACATGTATTTATAAAATATTAATATTCAAGCAAAGTAAAGCTTGTTATACTCAGAACAAACTGTAACAGGGCAACATATGAGTAAGTGTACTTCATCAGTGCTTATGGAGGTCGCAGTTAGATAGTGTACCTCATTCAGGTGGATACAAGACAAGTGGATGCAGGATTCCATGATGTTCCCATTAAACCCTGTGACAGTGCCTCACTGAACACATATTAAGAAGCTTTTTCAGGTTTTTGTGTTCTTGGCCTATATACATAAGCTTAAATGCTGTAGTGTTCTTCTTTTGCCAAGCCAGTTGACTGAAATCCAACATTTGCCTTGTGAATGGCATTTAAAAAAGCTGACCTCATATTTGAACCATTTTGTTTAATATTAATTTCTTAAAAACAAAGGCCAACTTAACTTAGGGTGAAAATATATGAATGAGAAATGAATAAATCATACTATTATCTTTGGTTATGCACACTGACATGTACACGGTGACACATATGTGAGGTATGAGTTATGTGTTGGAGAGATGTTGTGCCGTTCTGACTATTTATTCGTGTTATGGAAGTGGGTGACCCAGTTCTCTAAGTCAGTTTCACATCTGGGTTAAATTTTGCATAGTGAAACCGTGAGTTGAACCTACACGCCATCTAAATCCTATCTAATCAAGGACAGGATATGAGGATATGAGCTTCTGCCACTGTTGTGAAACAGAGTAGAAAGAATTTCTCATCATTATCATCAATTTAGATTAGTTTAGCAAATTTAAGCACATATTGAATGTGCTGAATGCTCATTTGGTAGAGCAAAGCAACCATATTGGTTCCCTGTCCAAGAGGACTGATGACATTAAATTTCCTGAAACTAGGCTCAGTTAGTATCTAGTGTCAAACAATGGTATACAACAAAACTGCAACCTCAAATAAGTTTGGTACAGACCCACAGAAATTGTAAATATAAGTAAATGAAAATACAACATGCTGTTTTTAAATCATGGCTTTATTTATTAAGGTAAAAAACTGTTCAAACCTGCCTGGCCCTATGTGAAAAAGTAATTGTTTTGCTAAATCATGAACGAACTGTGATTAACCAAATATTTTCACTTATCACTTAAACAGAAGCACACAAGAGATCTCAAAAAGTATGCTGTGATCAAAAGAAATTAAATACACATGAGAAACAGTGTTTAAGTAATTGACATGTGTCATTTGAAAGGGTTTCAAAAGCCATTTCTAAGGCTTATCCACAAATGGAGAAAACTCCAAAAGCACAAAGATGGCTAATCCAGGATAAAAAAAAAAACCCAAAAAACATAAAAAAAAACATCAGGTCTCACTTGCCTCAGTTGGTCATTGTTCATGATTCAAGAAAGAGACTGGGCAAAAATGGCATCATGGGAGAGTTCCTGGACTGGTGTAAACCTGGGAGTTTCACTACCAGCTAGCATGTAAAGACAAGTTCACCTCAAGCTTTGGGTATCTGACTATGTGCAGTGTCGGCACCCAGCTTCACAACTGTATATATGTAACATCAAACCACAAAATGCATATTACCTCTTTAAGTGGTTCCTAACTCTGCAACCTCACTCCCTGTGTTCAAAAAAGAGAAGTCTTCCACAAGTTCCAGTGCACTTAAATCTTTCTCCCTTGTCTGCCTCTTACATCTCATGAAACATTTCTTCTCATGACACTTTGCTTCAAGTGTCTTCTCCCTGATTTAGATTTGTTACTCACTTTGTACCTCACTTGTAAGTCACTTTGGATAAAAGTGTCATCACATCTACTGTTGGCTTTATGGCACAGACATAGAATATCTATATCATATGTATATGCAATGTAATTATTCTTTTGTTGTTATACACAAGGAAATAACCACAGTATATTGAGTATTGCTTGGACACTTTATACATCTTCAGCATATACTTACATCATACAGAAGAGGAGAGTATACTGTAGGTTTCCTTGTGTTTAAAGACACATTACCAGATTAATGTCAGAGCACCATGGAGAGGTGAGTATCACTATTAAAGGTTATGAGACAAGCTGTTACCAATCCACGGCACACCTTCCCACATTGTATGATTCTTCCTAATCGCAGTCTATTTTAAACTAGCAGACACAAAAACAGAAGTATACCCTGTGCACGACACAATATAAATTGTGACTACGAAAGCAAACTTCCTTTATTAAAAGTAACAATTATTTATTATTTATTTACTTGACATTAACAAGTCAAACCGAGCAACTTCGATTTTTTTTAGACCCAGAACTGACAGAAAAGCTTGTTAGAGGTTTTCTGTACCGTCAGTGGTGCTCATCATCTGCAGACAGCTCCACTTCCCACAGCAATGATATGAGTTGTGTAATAACACGCTGCGGAGGAGGCGTCACCTGCTGCTGCTGCTACTGCTGAGAAACAGACTAGTCCCAATCACTCCTTTCATTATCTGAGCCACCATAAGTTCATCTGTCAACCCACTCAGTGATATGTATCTGAGCGTATGCATGCTAATATTACACCATTATTCGGAGGTATCAGGAAACTCTTCAGTCCCTTTGACCTCCCCTGTACTTTTTCTACCTGCCTACACATCAGAATGAATGATCTGTGTGACATCTATGGATCTGTTCATATAGGTGTAATACTTTGGAAAGAAAGTCATAAGTATCCTGGTTTTAATCAGGCAGATAGTGGATCTTTTGAACTCTGTCTATTGTGCAATAACTTTGTGTGTGTTGCCTTCACTCAGAACAAAGATTTGTACTGAAGTCTATTTACTTGTGTCCTTAACTTCTTCTGCTTATAAATTAAGATCACCATAATGCAATCCGAGATAAATGTGACATTCAATCATTTCAGCTGAATGGTGTCTGACATGGACAACCAACGTGAAAAACATTTAAACAGTACTTATCAAATTTGCCACACAATAATCTATTTAAACTGAAATGCAGATCCATCAGATGGTTGCAATTGACACAGCTGTGCTACGTTATGAATTCATTAACAATCTAATTATTTCATTACTCCAATCCTAGCTATGATGTTTGTATTGTACAGCTGTGTAAGTCCATGACAGATGGATAAATGTCCTCATAGATGGAAGTGTGTGCTAAATAGCCAGCAATTCTCCTTATGTTTTTCCCTCTTTCACTGGGTGCCTTTTGCCCACTGGGTCTTTTGCGTGATAGCAAGGCAGCCCACTCCTTCACTGCCACTTATTTCATATTAGAGCTATCACATGTGCAATTGGCTGTGTAACGCCAGCGGCAGCTACGGAAACCCCAAATGAGTCATAATTGACCTGTTATAGCACTTTTCATCAATCAGCTTTCTGCCCAAATCCCAGCACTGTTCCTCAGTAATACCCCTCAGCCTCAACTCATAGATACCTTCACTTCTGGATGGATGTTGGAAGGTACAAAGGCCTGGATGATTTCTCTGGTACATACAGCACATGCGCAGCCTGAGCTGAGGTATGATTAAGACAAGATATTTGTCTTCTAATGGTACTCTGAAGGTGAGCAGCTACTGGCAGATGAGGTGGTTCAAAGATGTTGATGCAGTTGTTCCCACACTTTTCATTGCTTTTGCATTGCCTTAAAATTATAACTTTGTACGTGTGCATTCATTTTCTCCCTTGTATTAAATTGCAGTAGTAAAAGTATGGACATATTTCTTTATTTCATATATGTGGATACAAATGTAGCCTGATAAAAAATAAACTGGCCCAGGGCACAACAAACACACAAACAAACAAACAACAACAAAAACATGATGGCTCTTCCTGATTTTTCCATCCACAGTGAACAATTGCACAATTGCAAAAGTTTGACAAAGCATATTTGCCTTGACAAAACAGTGAAAATCCACAGGGAACAACACATGGGTTAGTGCTGCAGTGAAAATGACAACTTCCTGTTTTGGGGTACTCAAAGGGTTCCCACTCACAAGGATTTTCCCAAGGGTGGCACCACCACCCACCATACCTAGCAAAATACATTTTGTGAGTATGTCAGTGTAGGCAAATCAACAGTGTCATCCTCTCCATGATTCCTGGAGAAATAACACCACTTCAGATACACAGTTTCTCTGCTTCAAACTCTTTGTGGCCTTATTCATAAACATATATTCAACAATGCAATCACCAGAGAATCTAGAAGAAAACTATTAATGTTTATACCTGACCTGTTTCATGTAAATCCAGATATCAGTTCTGAGAGGCTGAGCTGGAACAGTGAGAGGTACAGGGCAGCTTGTGATGACAATAGGCTGTGGGTTTTTAAATATGAATAAGGTTTTTGAGGAACTGATAACTTCAATTAGAGCTGATATGACAGTTTTTACAACTTCTGATGCTTTCTACCCTTTTCTGACATCCAATTCAGCGAAACCAAGTCAAAACCATACTGCGTGAAACTCAAGCAGAGCTAAATGTTGATGTGGCTTTGTGATTGCAATATGGAGAGCAAGAAGTAGGGGACATTTTACGGCTGGTATGGAATGAATCAGTGCACAGACTCCATATGAGAAACTGAATTTGCTCTCATCTGATCAACATAACTTGAGTGTCTGAATACAAATTGAGTGGGAGGACTGAGGAGAATACGGCTACAGCTCTTCTGATTCCACCAGGATTGGATGCATCTTATTTCCAGGTGAAGTGCTCGCTGTTACCATTCTCTGCCCTTTGGTCCTTCCCCGCTATCTCGCTTTCACTTATTAGTTTTCTTCCTTTTTTGAAGAGGAGGTGGAGGAGCTGTGAGGAGGGAAGAGAAGTGACCTGATACATATCAATTCAGGCCTAACAGAGGACAAGTCATCATAAGATTTCCTTTTGATTAGACTCAGAGCAGCACAAAAGAAAAGCGTCACGGGGGCAGAAGAGCACACAGGCCTGATAACAGGCAATCAGAGAAAGCCACAGGTCATGCTGTAATAGTGTTGAGGCTGTGCAATGCTTTCATATGAGTTGTTGTCTTGAGTAATAAGGCTGCACATGCACATAGAACATAGACTGCTAGGTTGCAGAAGAATAAAAGACAAACACTGTAGCATGCAGACGCCCGTGTATTCTACAGAATCGTTCCTCTGCAAATCTTTCTCCTGTGTAACTTGAGAGTTCATGTTCAGCTTGTCTTACAAAGTTTCATTAGCTTCAGATTCTGTAGCACAGTGCATTTCTGTGCCTTGACTGGATTAACAGCTCGAGAATTCCTTCAGCTGAAAAGACAATGTTCAGGAGAGCGTGGTTGCTTCTGGTGTGGACCAGTCTTTTCAAATAGCATGTCAACAGTGGTGCCATAGTGGATCCTTAAGTAATGAAATGGAACAGGAATGATTTAAGGATTTGGCTAACGTCGGCACAAAAGCAACTTGGTTGGTGTGCGTTTTTGGAATGTTTGTTGTTTGGGTTAAGGCCATATTATTCATTATCATGGGCTAATATTTGTATTATCTGGCTCTGCAAATCATTTGTGCAGGTACAGAAAAAGTCTCAGGAAACCTGGGGAAGGTTTGTGGCGAGTCGACAAAGCAAATTTGTGTTTAATTTATGATGGTCACATTTTAGAACTGTACAATTGTCAAAATAAGTAGTTTCTTCCTCATCTTCCCTAAACAGATCTTACATCTCTATATACTACCACTGGATGGTTTTTTTTTATGCTCCCATTCAAATGGCTACAGTGCTACAGGCTGCTTAATAATAAATAGTAAATATGGGTTATAATATGTAGTGTGCTCTGACTATCTATGGCAGGGGTAGGCAACCCTGAGCCACAGTCCTGCTTGTTTTCCAACTAGCCCTGCACTTGTAGATTCTGATTGGCTGAACACACCTGATCCAGGCTCATCGACAGAGAGAAGGGCAGAGGAAGTTGGAAAGCAAGCAGAGCTGTGGCTTTCTAGGACCAGGGTTGCCCCTGACCTTAGGATTTCTTTTTTTTGGGAAGGACGGCCTTATCCTGTCGATAGACACATCAGTAAACTGCTCCAACACCATTGAGACCACACATCTCTCAGATAGTAAACCAGGCTGTGTACTTAAAACCACAGCTACTTTCTCACTTACTAATTAGGACTCTTCGGCACCAAAAAAACATTTGAGAATGACCTGTCAGGAATGCCTTCAAGATTTTGGATTTTTACAATGCAAATTCCGGGTCTTCAGGAACTTAATACTGAAATGCTAAAACAGAAATCCTTTCCCAAGGGTTGTTGATATGTAAACAAATCAACTTAGTCAACTTAGAGAGAATGAAAAAGCTTACTAATTAAAATAGCGTGTCTCCACGTGGCCTGAATCTGGTGACTGAAGTGATGTTTAGTCATACCCTTCGTTCACACATTGTAGTGTATGTTCTTATAGTGACAGAGCCTCAGCAGACATTGCTTTAGCCGAATACATTTGTGAATCACACTGAGCGTGAAGATCATCTCCTCAGTCAGCAGTGCAGTAGTTGCAAATGTTCTTATGTGGAGATGACACCAGAGGAGCAACAACTTTAATCCTAAATTAATACAAATAATGGTCTTTCCATAATTAAACTAGAGAAGCATATGCCTTTACTCTTAGTAACACAGAAGCAGACGAGATAACTGGGTGGATCAGGCTCCTCTTAAGTTTTTATCAGGAACAACGGCTCTCTTGTTGCCTGTCATCTGACTCATTCCTGAGTCAGTGATCTTTCTGCTCTTTCTGTTCCCTGTTTCAAGAGATTCCAGGCTGAACCTGAGAACCCCCCGTATTTCACTACAGGCTCCTCAGTCCCTCCACCACACAACTCAGCCACGTCCCAAGTGATGTCCATCTCAGCAGATCAGGTGAGGAGAGAACTGAACAGGCTTTACCCCACAAAGGCTGCAGGACCAGATGGAATCAGCCCAAGGGAGATGAAAGCCTGTGCTCTCCAGCTATGTAGTGTTCTCCAACACTTCTTCAACCCCAGCTTGCATCTGGAGAGAGTTCTTCTTGGATGGAAAAAGTCGCCTGTCACTATACAGGGGAAGGAGGTGGAGGTCATATTGGAATACAAATACATGGGGGTGTTTTTGAATGATAAACTGGACTGGACAAAGAACTCAACAGCACTGTACAGAAAGACTCAGAGCCAGATGTATTTTATGAGGAGGCTCAGGCACTTTAACGTCTGCAATGTTGTAGCTGAGAGGAGGATACTGTCCAAACTCCCACACACCACACGTTCAGCCAGAGACAGATCAACATCAAGTGTACAACTCCTCCCCCCTCTGTAAGTAGGTGGGGAACTGAACTTACTATCATCAGTATCATTATTTATGTTATCATTCCACTCTGGTCTATTATTATTGACCCATTTCATACATCTTTTGATATTCTGTGTATATATTGAGTTTTTGTATTTATATTACTTTGTATTTGTGTTGGTGTAGATCTTTTCTGGTTGTGGTTCTTTTCTTCTGTCTGAATTGAGAGCAACTGTAATAAGGCAAACAATTTCCCTCTGGGAAGAGTTTTGAATCTTGAATCCTGAATTGAGTCTTGTAGTCGAAGCACTGTTGTCACTACTCACTGTCTTTGTTTAGTGAATCAAAACTGTCCAAAAAGGCAGGTTTGTTTTTGTCATTATACTGAATTAACTACTATTTAACTACTTTTTGTTTTCTTTCTTTTCTCTTACTTTTAAACGTTTAAATGATGAGGAGCTTCAAACTCTGCAAAGGGTAAGGCATCGAGCAAAGCGGTACCTTCTAGTCACTATACCGCCCTGGTTTGAATCAATTCACTTTTATTTGTGTATCTCATCTTGTCCTCATTCACATACTCACCTCCAGAATACAGATGATGGACGAAATGTTGATGCATGCAGCAGTTATTTACTTTCTTCATGGTTTCCTTGGCAACCAGTCCATTAGTGAACACTATGTATCACAACTGCTAAAAGCAATGCATTTGGAAAAAAAGACCATCTCCTGTGTTGTGTATCATGCAAACTTGATTTACAGGAGCAATGAAGATGCTGATGGTGTACAGTATGTGTGTGTGTGTTACCTCCCAAATGTGTTAAGGTGATTAGCTGGCTGATGTGATTGAACACAATAATCATTCTGCTGATTGATTTGGAAGTGCTCCAAAGGGACTCTTGTATGCAAGAGTGTAAGTGCAGCAGTGGGATATTGATGATGGAGCTGTGAAAAGAGCTCGTGTGAATACATCCTGCTAGACTTTTTGATGGCGTACCTTCAGGTTTTAGTTTTAGTTACACAGACATTCTCTGTGAGACGAATAAGTGTATTGGCTTGGCAAACCCAAGTACAAAGATCCTGCAGTCCTAATCAAAGCACACCTTTCCAAGAACCTCAGTTGGCTGTTCTGAGACCTCAGTGACTGGTGCAACCACAATTATCAATCTTAAAGTTAAGGTTTTATTGTTGAGGCTATGGCTATGTTTGTCTAAAACAAGCCAGTGGAGTTTTTGGTCATTTAGTTTCAGGGGACTAGATTTAAATATTGGAATATAAAGAAATTTAACCACAACAGCTTTCACATTACAAGCGAAATCTATAGAGCTACAGGCTCCAAAAATGAAGCAAACTCCCAAACGATACAGTGTGTGCTTTAACTAGCTCTGCAATCTGCAGCAGGTGTAAGACCACTGAGACAAGCCCAGCTTGTGTACCTGTATTAATATTTCAATATGGTGATGGTTTCTTTGTTGTATAGATAAGCTTTTAATCAGCATGAAAGTTTTATCAGTGTTAGATAAAATGGGGTGGGATATTTTTTGGGGCAATTATATTCTTTATGCTTTACGGAACAAAATACTCATTGAGGTGCATGTAAATTACAACCCACCTCGAAGGAACAACAAAGTTTGAGCAAATGTATCTGTGTATAACAACATCAGTTTTACTTTTAAATGTACCTGAGCTGAGTTATAGTAGGATCCAGCCAACTGCAGTGGGACTGTCTGGGCAAAAGTCCAGTGCTGATTTTTTTTTTTAACCTCAGTCCAACTTCATCTACCTCCACTGTAAGAGTAAAACACATTCAATTCAACTCTGCCACTGCAATAATAGCACTGCTGCTAGAGAGCACAACACATAAATCAGGTGGTGGATTAATCTATAGCAGGTGGGATGGATTACTAAAGCTACAAAGTCTCTGTTAGCAGCGAGCATCAAATCAAGATAGATTTCAATAATTCTGTGACTACAGAAAAACACTGATATGGTAATACATTCTTTGAATGCATATGACATAACAATCAGAGATTGCAAGAGAAATACTTATTCAGTTTAAAATGATCCCACTTGACTGCACAGAGTGGGTTTGCTGCTTTGCAATTTATGTTTAAAATGCAGAAACAACAGTAACAGTAAGTAAGTCAAAATATACGAAGAGATGGATTAACACACATTTTTGTGTCATAAAAAAGGTCTTAACACCACAGATATTCTTCAAATGTAACAGTGACCTGACAAAGGCTAATGTGAGGCTTACTGAAAGAAGTAATGTCATAAAAGCATCATAAGACTGGGAATTCCATCAGGTCTTTGGATGGCTTTTACAGATTTAAAACAAGCGGAGGTGGGCAGAATAGCCAAAAATTGTACTCAAGTTAAGTAGTGTTACTTCAAAGTAATATTTCTCAAGTCGAAGGAAAAATTAGTAATCCTAAAAATTACCCAAGTAAGTAAGAAGAAAAAGTATTTAGTAAAAAGACTGAAAAATTAATACTGAGTAACTGTTTAATCGTAATGTCTGATTATCTTTTTTAAAAATTAAAATAAATTCTAGTATTTCAAAATAATAAAATAGAAAAAGTAGTAAAAATAAATACCATTTTACAAAATAACAAATTATGGCACAATGAACACAAGTTTCCAAATGTCACGTTTTCACAATATAAAACTTTTGAAACGAATACCTACTGTAGGTGAAGTATGTATGTTTGAACAGTGCAAACTACTTCCAGTGACAAGATGTACTGTATACTGTATATTACAGTGGTCCTCCAAAGCAGGATTGGTACAGCAGGATTATTTAGTTTATGTATTATGAAATCTTGGTTTGTTTCAGCAAACAGATAAGACACATTATGTAGCTGTTCTTTTACACTTTGTATAAGGGAAACATACTTTGTATATGAGGCCAGGATTGTTCACTCTCTTCAGTTTTGTCATTAGAGAAAGTTGTCTCTGCCATTTTTCATGTGTTTACGCCCCATCTGCTACATATGAAGGTTTTATGCTGGCCACTATGCCACAAGTTTGTATGAGGTCATGAGACTGCATGACTACATCTGAGTCATGTGATTATTGTTGCTACATCTGATAGGTGAAACTGATCCACTGGCAGGATCTCTCCTGCAAAAAAAAAAAAAAAAGAATATGCAAAATAAAAAAGTAACAAGTCAAGTGTTGGAAAATGTAGTTGAGTAAGAGTTGTTTCTTCTTCACCAATCTACTCCTATAAAAGTAGAAATGGTGCAGTAAAACTACTCTTAGAAGAATGTTTTTTTTTAAGTTACTCAAGTATATGTAATGGAGTAAATGTAACTTGTTACTACCCACCTCTGAAAACTAGGTATCAAAGAACAAAGACTTATTTGAGGCACAAAGAGCTGTGCAATAAATTCATCATATCATAAACATGTATGAAAAATGTAGACAGTTCTCTCCACCTGCCTGAACCAAGCACCTTCTCCATCAGTGTGGATGCCTGTCTCTCCCTGATAACTGCCGCTCCAATTTCATCTGTCAGGTTTGCCACCTGTGTCCATTAAGTCATTTGTAAATTCAGTCAATGTACATCCTCATTTAAAAGTCATTGATGGAATCGTCAGAGCTGATAACAAGTAATTTAATAGAACTTCTCATATTTCACTGCAGTTTGTGTGTTTATCAAGTCACTTGGCCTGAGATTCACTTTTCTAAACATTTCTTCTTTCAAACTTAAGGAATAAGAGGTGAGATCATTTCAGTTGTTCACAGTTCAGATCAAAAGACACAAGAAAGCTATAGTCTAATTACATTACAGCTCAAAGAACACAAATTAATCTAGAATTATAAATATTTGCCCTCAGATATGCATAATGATTATGCAGTGAGACACACAGTAAACAGTGCATGCATCACAAGGTTGATGGAGGTTCAATGCGTAGGAAGTGTACTAGGCAAAGTCTACTCCTGAGAAGTATACTAGACACACAACTGTCTTTCTCCAGTCTTTGCACTCAAGCAAACAAGCAAGGAAGGAACAGTATACAATTCTCTGTTCTACTCTACATTGTTTATAGCAGACTATAAGAATTTTGGACAGAAAACATGAGGAATAAGCAAATCAAACTTCCTTGTCTGTGTGCTACGCTAGTGTTTGAAGGGAGGCAGTTCTCTTACCTTTAACCAATCACAGGTGACAGCCACGCAGGGCACACAGAGGGTTCCTTTGTGCCCTCTCCTGCTCAACATCTGCCTCAGGTGTTTTTGTAAACCTTTTTAAAACCATCCTGTGTCGTCAGCTTTAAGTGTTTTATGTCCACCTGAAAATGTGGCACTTGACAAACAGATGCATGGGTACACTATAAGCAGAACCTGCTAATGGTTTGCCTGGAATTAAGACTTCACCTTCAGTTTGACAGTTTATTCCTTATAGAATTGTCCTGTAAAAATGTAATAGCAGATTTGCTACAGAGAGCACAAGTACAGTAACACAGTAATGTGATGTATCTGCCCTTTATACTCAGCCAGACAGCACCTATCTAGTGTTTCGGTGTCTGATGCGTGTCAAAGTGACTTAGGGGCCTTGGTACACAATGAAGACAAATTCTTCAGGCATCAGTGGCTGAGCCAGCAGACAGAGTGACTCAGTGGGGGAAACAATGCACTCAGCAACAACCTTCATTCCACACAACACATAAATACTTACAAAGGCAATATGTGGGTGAATGAAGACATCTGTGTGAGTGTGTGATAAAGTGTATGCATAAAGCTATGTACCACATGTTACTGTAGTAGAATAACCCTGCCTCTGTATGCAGATGTTTGCTTTTCAAAACAAAAGCACACCCTCTATATCCTCTCTCTGACCTAACTACACTTTCCTTTTTCTTTTCCACAAAATTGAGATAAATCAGGTCAAGGAGACTTGACTGTTGCACAGCTATAATGACTAACAACTCATCAACACCCATCATACCAAACAACACATTTGTACACGTAATAAATGCTATCGTCCTTCACATCGCTCGCTGGCGATCGCTGATAAGAAGTAATTGCCTGTTTGCTTATCTGCGGCCCAGGTTTAGCAGGGAGTCATAGTCCTGCCCCCCGAACCCCTGAACGAGCAGTGCAACCAGATAACTTTTCATTAGGGACACAAGAGACAGCATGAGCAAACAGATATAAAAGGATATGATCGGTTTAGACGTTGGTCGTAATAACCTGTTTGCACAAGCGACTTTACAGCAGAATGGTCTCCTTTTACTTTAAAAATAAACTAAGAAGTACATCTCAACTTATCACTTTAACTTATCAGTGAACTTGCTGGTGCCGGGATGCCAGGATGTCTTTATTGTAATGATTTAGGAGAACATTTTATTGCATAATGGTATCAGTTAGTGCTGTTTGACAATCTTGAGAATTTAAAGAATATTTTAAATCAAACTGTTGTCAAGTTTTACTTAATCTCCAGCATACAGAGTCACATTTAGTCAGTTGTCTTAGTATTCAGCACATATGCATGGACATATATAGAGTCACACAGTCATGTCTCACTATACCAGGGGTGGTTAACCCCAGTCCTCGAGACCCATAGTCCTGCTTGTTCTCCATCTATCCCTGCCCTTCCCACTGCTGATTATCTAGATCAGGGGTGTTCAGTTAATTAGAGAGTTAAGTGCAGTGATGGTTCTAAAACTAGTAGGACTGTGGCTCTAAAGGGCCAGGGATAGTCACCTCTATGCAAAAACAAATTCTAGCCCTACTCTCAACCC
>OMLM01008550.1:0-15058 GCA_900302695.1 Helostoma temminkii
GTAACGGGTGTGCTGGAGCCTATCCCAGCCGGCATACGGGCGAGAGGCGGGGTACACCCTGGACAGGTCGCCAGTCCATCACAGGGCCACATATAGACAAACAACCATTCACACTCTCACTCACACCTCTGGGCAATTTAGAGTCCCCAGTTAACCTGACTGCATGTCTTTAGACTGTGGGAGGAAGCCGGAGTTCCCAGAGAGAACCCATGCAAACATGACAGGCTATTACTAAAATAAATTGTATCAAACAACTACTTACAGTACTGAACATGTAAAAAAAAAAAACCCATACTGCTACTGAATAGTTAGCTCCATGTCAAAAACCCCATCTCTACCCATTTTACTGCTCACGTCCTTACCATCATATAAACTGCCTATAGTGCCACATAAACTCTGAAGGGGCCCTAGGCAAAGAAGCCCAACAAGTTTTTTTTTTGTTTTTTCCCCCTCTTCTCATTGTTTTATGTGCTAATTTCATTGCACTGACAGTTACACCTAACCATGTATGCATGACATTACCAAGTAGCTAGCTAGCTGTCCTAAACAACGGTATCCAGTCGTCAAATAAACTCCATGGGTTTAGAAGGTAGCGGTGTGGAGACATTTAAAGAATTTCAAAAGAGCCAATATATGTGGCCATCAGAGTCCCATTTACCCAAATTATTTGGGAGGACTATCACCTGGTGTTACTTCAAATCATAGGACAATATTGTACTTTGACTCCACTACATTTATTTTACAGCATTAGTTACTAGATACTTTTGAAGGTCGAGATTCTTATAAAAACATAAACTGATTTATTGTTTATGGATACACCACCTGTCACTTTCTCTGCAATTCATCCTGCAGCAGGTTTTGGGTGTTAAATAAATAAATAAATAAATAAATACAATCTATGCATTATCAAATGCCCTTAAATCATGGGACTTCTGGACCTGTTTTGGTTGGGTATGCTTTCTCACCAAGGTGACTGCACCAGAGTTTGCCAAATGATTTGGAAAGATGTAATAACTGCACCAAGAGGAAAAACTAACTTGAGTTCGATTTAAACAAACTAAAGCCTATAGGTGTAAAAGCACCCTATGTGTGAGTATTGAGTATTTGAAAGAAAATCTACATTTGAAAAAAAAAAACTATATAAACACTTCCTCCAAATAAAGACCATAATTACAGAAAACGTATTCATGACCACAAAAAAGAAAAAAAAAACAAATACACACATGGAGTTCTTAGTCCAGCCACAATTTACAAGAATGCAGTACTTATTACAAGTCATACTGCACAGTGCCTGAGCATAGGCGCTAGAGCTTCTAAAAGCTCAGGTCTCAAAAGTTTTCATTGCGTAACCACATCAAGAGAGTTACACATCCTGTTTATCTCTAAACTAGTATCACCTCAGTGAAGTGGAAAAAAAGTCAACCTATTAGGTTTTATTACTTATTAAAACAGAATCAATTACTTTAATATACTTCAGTTTTACAATCTAATCTTACGGTCCTGACAAGTCTATGTAAAACCTACTTCTTAATAACAACATAATATGGCAGAGTAGACAATAGAGAATTATAGGCAATATTTACTTGCACATATAGCACTTAAAACCAGTTATCACAACTCTGAAATACTGTGGTTTGTGCTATTGTTTGCTTCAAAATGGCATGAATGAAGTTTTAGGAACTACAAAGTAGTGTTTATTTAAGTTGTCAAGTTGGGATACTTTCCTTTTATGATTTGCACAGCAGATGTTACATTAATTGATCATTCTCCTGATGAACTGAAATCCTGAAATGTCAAGAAAATGTACAAACTGCAGCAGGTGGCAATGCAATTTACATGCATCACCTTACAAATATAACCTTTCGGTATAACATGCATCAAGCCAATGCCCTTCAGTTTCTGTGATTCCTTAAAAACTCACCCAACTGAAAAAATAACATGACTGTCTTGATGCAATCAAAAACAAAGACATGAGAAATAAGTTGCATAGAAGAATGTAACCAATAAAAGCAGGGTTAGCATTTCAATAAAGTCTATCTGCATATTACCATTGTAAAATATTACAATACCGAGTATTAACAGTGTACAGTGCTATCAGAATTCACACGGCGAGATCTCACACTGCCCCGCATCTAGTGTAGATGCAATAACACAAAAAAGGAACTAAGAATGAAACTTGGAGGTGTACATACAACTGAAAGGCTTGATCCTTGGACACAAGTTTCCTGAATGCACTGAAAACTTCTTCTGATGGGCGAACCAGTAGGAAGTAAGCATACCACTCCATTCACAAGACAGCTCAACACTTAAGATTACATGATCTGCTGCATCACATACACAGGAAACCAATGCATTTCCTGTGTGCGTATATGTAATAGCAGTGAGGCAAAAATCAACAGTTTGCATTAACACTAGTGGTCAACAGGTATGGATCCAATGAAATACGGCTACAGTAAAAGTGAAAATGCAAAAAGAGGTGAAAAAAAGAAAATCTGTATGTACTGAAATCTGCTAACCAAGTACTTAAAATAGTAAGTAAAATAATAATTTGTATAAGTAATTTCAAAATTTGGTAATAACTTTAGGAACCAGGGAAGATATTATCAGATATTATCTGAATAAGGTAGGTGAAACATTGGTCTGCAACAATGTTGTGAATATGGATGACTAGTAAGTAGTTAACTAGTTACAATGCTGCAGGGTATAAGGTATTTTGTATGCATCATCACCGTCACAGCTGTTGCCCACCAACAGGTGTTCTCTACCAGCACTGCCACTTCTAACTACCTCAGAGCCTACAAGGCGATATACTTACAGGATGCTGCTATCGACTGTCCACCTAGCATAATATCTGTAGCTTAAAACTGTAAAAGAAAATGTTAAGACATCTGATATCCAGAAAACTTGTAGATCATGGATCTTAGTGGAGTTTCTGTGGTCGACATAACCATCACCACCATATGGACACCATATAATCAATTACCAAATATTCTTCTCTATTGAATATTTATGTCACCGCATTGAATACATAAAATCACTGCGTAAATTACATGTTAGTCTACTTTTGGCTGTCCCATGTAAGTACTTGTGAACCTTATCCAAGGTTCTGAGAGCTCTGCTGAATCTCATTTTGTATAGAGTTTGTTGAATCCTGGGATATTTTGGCACTTATGGTCAAAACTGTCAAGTGCTTTTAACAGTAAAAACAATATTATATCCTCATGTTAGCCATGGGTTATTAACGATTGTTGAACCATGGAACATGTCCCTAAAACTTTCCCCCTGAAAAATAAAAACAAACAGTACCAAACTCAAGTATTTTTATATAACAATGATAGCATAACTTTCTTGACATTTTTGGAGACTTTGTGGGGTTAGAATTCCACATACAGGCAAAGATCATAACTACATAACTGAAGTTTTGAGCACCTGCAGTACACGATCATGCCCATTACACACACCAATATGTAATAGTTTTTAAAAGTAAAACAATTTAAATAGTGCATGTTTTTAATCACTATATACCATACACTGGTATATTTATAAATATAACAACTGAAGAAAGCAGAACGGTTACCACTGTCAATACAGGTCTGTGGGGTAAAACTCAAATTGTTATCCACAAAAAATTACAACTTAGTAATATTTGCATTCCCCTTGTGAAAATCTGACAATCTGTTTTCTTTAAGCTTTGCTTTTAGCGTTCAAAACTAGTGTTAATACACTGGTTGATTTGAATCCCTTTAGAACCCACAACAAAAACATCCTATTACTAGCATAGCTGTATAGGCCAACAAGTGCTTCATGCAACGTTTTTCCAGAATGTAGTTTTTTTTTTTTTTTTTATTTACACGCTGAAGTTATCACTAACCGAAAGCTTGACCAGCCAGGAACCAAAGCCCTGCTGCAACAGGTATGCCTTCAACACGTTCTTCGCCTCCTGGTAGGGCTTCGCCATCCTCTTTACAAAAAGCAAAAAGCAAAAAGCATGTTAAGAAACATTAAAACAAACATTAAAACAAACAAAAAACATCGCCCCCCTAAAAACATTACACAATCATGACAATTAATGCAAATATACAACATTTTTATGAAATTCATTCAGAGTTTCCCCTACCATTGCACAGCGGAGTTCCCCCTGATGCGCACACAGACACACACACTCACAGACACGTGTGCGTGCGCACACACAGGTGAGCCAACCCTGTCTGCTAAAAATTACGTTCCTATACAACAAAACTGCAACCTTGCTGACCTTTTATGAAAAAAGTAATAGCAACTGGATTACATTTTCTGTCAAAATAATGACAATATTTTTACTATAAACGAAAAAGACAAGTTCGCAAATACGTTGATAAGTTGATACATTGAAACCCCCTCGTGGCAGCGCCCACCCAATATTGTAAACCTAGGGGAAACACTGTTATTGAATGTCAGTGTAGACAGGTTGAAAAAAAATTGAATGCAGCTTAACAATTATATGAAGCCTACACAATAAGTAGGTTTTACCACAGTCATGTTTGATGCCTAATGAGCTAGCAAATGAAAAACATTAAGTGAGCTGTATAACTAGAATAGACACCAAAATGATCAAGTGTTTACAGTTTACAGTAATGCAACAGTTCTCAAAAATAAATATGAACTGATCTAGATGCCATCTGTTATCAGCAGCTTGCAAAGTAGTAACTGCAGCTCTAATGTGTATTTTCACAGCAGTAAATTGTTGTATTCACGATAACGGGATAGTATTTATTGCCACCTATGCTTCAAGCTAACATAAGAATAACGATAACATCCACACACATCAAAAAAACAAAACGTTTCATGTTAGTGCTACATGTTGTTCCTTTAACACTCCATGTATTAAGATTACATTAAGATCATTAAATTAAGTATTAAGAAACATTTAAGATACAGGGTCTGCTTTTAATGAAGAAAAAGTGAATGGCGTGGTGTGTAGGACAAAAATAATGTTACCTTTGCTTCTCTGTAGGAGCTTATGGCCAGAAGGTCTGGCCTATGCGCTTCTTTTGCTACCAACTTGAAGCGGTGCAGCATTGCTGCTTTGCACAGGCGGCTTGCCAGAGCAGAGCCACTCTTAAATGGGGATCTATAACAACATAATTAGTGTGAAGAAATGGCCATCAGTCACAGAACTGCTAGAAACACATCATAAACGTAATTAAATTAAGAGTAATTAAACTAGTTTGCTTCTGGCAGGTAAGTAGTCAGGAATTTCTGAAAGTGTACTTAAACATGTATTAGTATCCATGCATTTCAAGTCCACTCAAGTGGCATAAAATGCCAAAATGGTAAAAATTGTCAAATAATTATAGCACTGGTTGTATAACACCCTATTGCCAAGTTCCTGTCCAGTCATCCTTACTCCTCTATGGTCTTGCCCTCTAGACCATCCACAACCTCTATGGTACTGTCTCCTTCACTCCAGTTGATACAGCTAGTCAACTGGCCACCATCAATGATGGTAGTAGCCACAGAAGGCACCAGGTTGATGTGGGGCCTCATCATGTAGTAGAACATGGGCAGTTGAGATGTGATCCCCTCCACGCGCTGGTTCACAGAGATCTCCATGCCACGGATATCATTGCAGCTAGAATCACCTATAAGATTTAATTTTAAAAATTTTACACATTTCAGCAACTACATGTATAGTTACACTGGGTTTTCTGTCTGGGTATGGGAAAATGTGTTAATTAAATTATAATGAATTAAATAGCGAGTGAATCAGTAGAGCAGCAGTTAATATAGACATTTTTTGGACAAAATAAAATCTGAATGATTAACTTTTATCGCATCTGTTTAGAAATGTGTCTTCTAAATCCTGCTTAGACCTACTCTAAACATGTATGTCCCACAGATATATAGTATTGTATACGTGGGGGCTAAGCATGTACTCTTCTGTGACAATAAATCAAACATTTGGCAACACTGTGGCTTTACAAGAGAGACAAGAAGCTTGACTAAATGTAATTTGCTAAATGTGCCATACACAGGCAGTACAACTAACCTATATATAACTCAACTGAAGCAAAGACACAGTGTGCATCTGCCAGTGCCCAACATCCTTGCCTCCGGCTTGGATTCACCCCAGGTTACTACCCCCAAGAGTGATGAGCAAAGTATTGCATTTATCTCCATTATATTATCTCCATGCTTCACCACTTATATTATCATATTTTCCCTTTTGTGAGCAGGTGTCAACAATCTCTTTTTGAAAGGTTAATACATAGTTTTTTTTCTGCTGCTCATTGACGAGTTAGCCAACCTGCTGCTTGAAAACTATTAAGCACATAGCTTTTCATTTTGCACTTTTTAAATTATGTTGGGCATATTTTGTTAGTCAGTTGAATTAAAACTGTACTGTACTAAAATAAGAAAAAGAACATCTGTACAGAAATTGAAAGGTCTTAATTTTATTTGACAAATGAACAATAAAGCTCATTGGATTGCATAGCATGATCCCTTTACATCGTCCAATCATATCACAGCACACTGACCTGAACTGTGTTTAATAAGATTGTGTTTTATTGTGTCACACTGGAAGCTGCTGATATGCATCTTTAATGCATCACTGACAGTGTATTGAGATACATATATTATTGGCCTCAACGCACAAACTCATTTCTGCCTACACCCTTGGGAATATAGAATATAAACCCTAGCCAGTGGGATTACATCTGATCATATTTTTTTTAATCAGTGAACTGTAAGATTTTCTCACCTCATAAAGGACTACAGAGTACCACAAGCTACACTTTTGTGTAAGGACATCAATAATTTATATTAAAGGGTTGTCTGTATGAAAAGGTAATGTGCAAGTAGTTAGGAAATAAGATGCATATTTTAAATAGTGCAAAAAATAGCAGCTCCAGTACCCTTATGTGACAGAGAAGAGTAAAGTTTTAATTAGAGTGACTTTCAGTTGTTTTATGATTTGATATACATTTGAGACACTTGTGTTTGTGTGTCTTAAGACGACAGCCATCACTAAAGAACAGAATAGCATATTCTCCTATAATAAAAATTGTATTCATAAATCATACATGTAGTTGTACGCTTGTAATGCAATGTTAATAGTTACCATTATATTTAAGCAGTGATCTTACTTCAAAAGATGTTCTCAGATGATGACCTATTTGCTATATAAACACACATCCAATACTAATTTTGGAGTTTCCCTCCATCATAGATTTCGTAATGATTATAAAACACACATTGCACAAAGAGAGGACACAGTCAGATGGAAAATCAAACAATTGTCTTTTGTAAAACCTCACTTGGAAACATGAGTAGGATATATCACACCTGTTTTTATCTTTTATCAAACACATGATATGTTGGGGAATTTGTGTATGAGCAACCACCATAAAACTCATAGCTACAAGCACTGGTCATCTAAATATGCAGATCTGCTGCTGTGTTTTCTTATGGCCTCAGAATGCGTCCATGTCTGAGGTTTGATTGTTGGAGACAGTTTGGAGACAGTAATTATAAATATTTTTTTTTTATTTGAAGCACTTATTCTTAATTAAGGAATTGCAATAAAATGCATAGGAACCAAAACTCAAAATTAAAACCAAATCCAGAATGGAAAGTACCAGCTATCCATAGCAAAAACTAAATTACAGTTACGGTACACAGAAACAACGTTGCGAATTTCATCTGATACGAGTTATCAAGTTACAAATGTGTGGATGTTGGAGCACAGTAAATGGACAAAAGTGTCACTTCACTTTAAGAAAGAAAACAACAGGCAACATTTACGTCAGCAATGTGAAAGATAGTACAGTAAAGACAGTGTACAATGACGTCTTGTGCATTCCAAGCCTGTGTATCATCAGCTACCGGTAACACAACCAGTAGAGCCAAGAACAGTTGACATAAAGTTGTCTTTGGCAATAATTGGAAAGCTGATCAAAGGGAGACTGTCACCGAACAGTAAGAGGATTTGTGGCAAGAAGGCTACATCCTTTCTCAGTTGTTGTATCTCCATCATTTAGGTATCATTAGTGCTACTTCACTAAAGACACTTTTTTGTAACTACTAGAAACTACTTTATTGGCGACAGCCATGTTCACAATGACAACACCACTTTCTGCCACAACATTGAGTTTCTTCAAGATACGTGTTCCAATTTCTCAAGCAGAAGTACTCAAGCAGAAGCACTGTTACAATGGTGAAATTATACGTAAATTATAGGTAAAAGTATTTGCCTAAAAGTCTACTCAAAGTAAAAAGTCACTCATTTTTAATTTCCTTGATCAAATGTTACTACGTTACTTTGATCTTCTGTGACAGTGAGCACCAAAGAATATTTTATTTTTATGCTGGTAACTTAGCATTTTGTGATATAAATTTACTTCATGTGTGGACTGTGAGCTAATGACAAAAGTTGAGCAAAGACTGGATTCAGCATAAAGTCCCAGCACCTAATTAAAAACCACCTGAATGACCAGTCAATCAGGTGGATTTCTGACCTAAGTATTCTACACAATTTGTTTAACACAAACCAATTTCGTATACACCAAAAACACATTGTGTATGTGTAATTAAAATATGCTTTACACCAGTGGTCTTCAACCAAAGACTCCAGAGGGCCAGTCACTCAAGTCAAGTTACTGGCCTTTTGTGCTGGCTATAGGGGGAAATCAAGCCATGCTTCTGTATGCGCTCATATTTGAGTACTTTCTTTGTAAACCTTTACTGAATTTCCTGAATAAGCCTAGCTTCTCTCACTCACGTGTTACTGATTAGTGTTAGATCCCAAGGCTTGGGAGTAGAAGTGTGTTTTTCAGTAGATATGCATTTGTCCTTACCTAAATGTAAGCTTGCCTGTTGCCTGAGTCTTGTGTCGCTGATAGTTTTTGTCAATTGTTACACCATAACAGATTCATCCTATCCCTGAAATAAATACTATTTTTATAAACCTTATTTTCTTTAAGACTTCCAGAGAGATTGTTTATATTTTATTGGATTGCATTATACTTGAAGATGCATAAAATAGATATGTGTAGACACAGATCTAGTTGTAGGCACAAAAGTAAATGTAAATGCCCCTGATAGGCACAAGCTAACACAGATGCATGCATACGTGCACACACATACACACAGACAGACATGTGTGCACAAACACATGTCAACACTGTCTTAGCAGCGGACAGTCAAATATGGAAAATATGGTGTCTGTCTACCGTGTTTTGAAATGTAAGGTGCCACAGAATTGCCACCTTTTCCCTGTGCAGGGGGGAACCAAAAAAATGTAATAAATTATATTCCTACCTATGAGAATGCTCTGGACATAGATTGGTTCAACAAAGTGGCTGAGCAAGGCTCCCTGGTATCCTAGCACTTGCCACTGAGTGATCTTGTCTGTGGTGGACATGCTAACCACCTTTGAGGGAGCGTGATCAAAGGCTGACGAGAAAACTGAAAACACCTTCAAAAAGAAAACAAGTTTGAGTTATAAAGGAATATTGCAAATAACAGCTGCACAATCCACATTAAAATCCTACAGATAAGGGAAAGCAACAGTCCAACACCTTGCCCTCCACTGACAGATGTAGACTGATCTCGTTGTTGACTTGCCACGCCGAAATGGAAAGGGGGTTCAGACGCCTGAGAATAAAGCACTGAGATCAATGATGATGAATTTGAACTCTTTGCATTTGTACAAACTTTGTTACTTTACAGACACTAGACACCGTGTTGCCTCTATAAATACTATAAATGCTAAAAACACCTAATATTTACATATATACATTCATCTATAAATGACAATTTATGTCATCACTGCCATTAGCTCCATGGACTTCTTGTTCATGGTAAGCAAATTATGTTAATATAGTAAATAACATAATGACTGTTACGGTTATTTAGAGTTGAAAGAAAATGACTAAGTTGAAATATTAGCTTCTCAAACAACAACTCTACAGCCTGTACACTTTCTTCTATCCTACCCAGTGCTAATTTGCCCATTAACATTTGGACACCACAGCTGCCAGACATGAAAGCTCCTAGGGGGCAGCTGGTGAAATTATCCCAACTAGTACTGGCTAGCACCATCATGCTTCACTTGATGCTAGGTCAATTAATTATTTCATAAGTGAGAGATTGTCTGCTCCAAGTTTTAAGGAATAAAAATGTAATTATTTATGTTACCTGCTAAACTGAACAGTGTGCTTTGAAAGTAATACCACTAACTTGAAACAGTGGATGTTTGTTATCAGGATAATGGGCTTAGCTTTATCCGTGGTCCTTATAGCTAGCCATGCATCAAACTAACACTGATAAAATAACATTTACATAAGCTGGTTTATAATTATAAAACAGCAAACACACATTAGCTGAGCAACTACTGCCACTCTAGCTCGTATCACAGAACAGATTTCTGCAATACCCCATTCCAGCCTGCAGGTTCTCACTGCTGTGAACCTGCAAGCTGGTAATCAAACACTTACAGTTTGGAAGGGATCTGAGCTGCACCCTTAGGGAGCTGGTTCACATATAGGTGAAGAGTGATCCCACTCTTGAAAGTGAGGAGGCCACTGGTGCTATTCTGATGGAAGATTGACTTCTCTGTCAGACTGGCTGTTTTGCTAAAGAACATCAGCAGGTGTCTGTACAGAAATCTGACAACACAGCCAAGGAACACGTCATAATGATGTTATATCCCAAATATTTTTACATGTAATATCTGTTTTAGTCACATGACTACAGGTTAAGACCTATACTCTAAAACAGGTCATCATGTCTTCATGTCCAGAAAACAATGTATACTCAGTCATACATTAATTATCAGACATTCATTCTCAAAATAACAAAATGACTACATTCTGAATATGAAATTGTATTATTGAATTTTAAACCTAATGTAGGTATGTTAAAAACTACAGTATGTTAAGAACATGTATTTAAATCATCACACTTTTTGTACAATAATATTAGTAGTCATAAGTGATCTATGAAATCATAGGCAAAAAAGTGCCTTTTATAGTAAGCAGCATAATACATGACCAAAAGCAACAATTTTCCCCCATTTCCACTTCCATTTTCAGACAAGATCTCATGACAAACATTTCTAGTAAGAACAATATTAAAAGCCTAAGAACCAATTTGACACGCGAGACATACACAATGCATATTGGCTTGACCGTGAACTCATACTTGTGAATAATGATAGTCAGGTTTGACTGGGTCAACTGCAAAAGAGCATATGATCTCTCAGTATCGTGGGACTTTTCACAAAACATCAAGAGACACACCCACTTTAAGAGACATTCGTTCGTGGTATGTAGGTGGTTGTGGTCTGCAAATGTGTCCCACTAGCAGATGGTACAAATTCAACAAATGTGTCAATTGTGTGACCACATTTTACAAACATTTTCTTAAGGTGTTAAAACTTTTTAATCGTTTTTAATTGTTTTTTGGACTTGACCAACCTTGATTTTAAAATGTGATGTTGTAACCTCACCTTAAGTGAAAACAATACATGCTTTGCTCATGATTGAGTCATTTCCATATTGTGCCTTAACACAAATCACACAACGAGAAAACTTATGCTACACACAACATGGCAAAATTTAATATACATATTTTTGCATCTCACCTCATAAGAGATCTCCTTGCAGTTACAACTGCATGTGAATCATGCACAATCCGTCCACTAGATGATGCATTCTCTTTGGTATTGTAGTTCCCAGTACCAAGAGCAACCACCTCACATCCACTGGCTAGAGGAAGAGATGGGAGAAAAGACATAAATAAAGACGGTGTACTTACGTAGCTAGAACAGTGTTTCCCCTAGGTCAGGGGTGTCAAACTCAAGTCCTCGAGGGCCGCAGCTCTGCTTGTTTTCCAACCAGCTCTGCACTTACAGCTTGTGATTGGCTGAACACACCTGATCCAGGTAATCAGCAGAGGGTAAGGCAGGGATAGTTGGAAAACAAGCAGAGCTGTGGCCCTCGAGGACTGGAGTTTGACACCCCTGCCCTAGGTCTTATCTGGTAGTAGCAACCAGATCACATTTTCTGGTCAATATGTTGACAGAAAACATAATCCGGTTACAATTACGTTTCTCATAAAATGTAATCAACGTTGCAGTTTAGTTGTATAGGAACGTAATTTTTAGGAGACAGCGTTGGCTCATCTGTGTGTGCATGCATGTATCTGTGTGTGTGTGTGTGTGTGTGTGTGTGTGTGTATGCATATCGGGGGACTCTGCTGTGCGTGATACAGAGAGCTGAGGAGTAATGACATTCCATCATGTAAATAAGATAAATCACATCAGGCTATTTAGTTTGGTTAATAAAAGAGCAAGGTAGAGACCTGTTCTATAGGAAAGGTAACCTTAAATGACCTTGATCTTGCAGTATATAGAAAATACAATTAAATAAATTAACTTGACTTCTAGGCAGGGTGGGGGATGTAGAGCTGTAAAAATTCAATGATCAATACTACCTTGTGCCCTATGAGTATGTTTGTGGATACACATTATGTGCATATGCATGCGTATATTTAACTTCAGATGTTTTTGTGAGAGAAAGTTGTCAGTGTGTTTATGCATCATAAACATTGGGTAAAGGTTAAAAAAACAAAACTAATTGTTAAAAGGCAAATTGAATGTTACTTTGTGCGATACACTGTGAGGATTCAGCCAAGATCAGACTGATAAAAGTAATGTCAGATGATGAAACTACCTACAACATTCTACTAACCAGCCTCCAGGGAACTTAACGTACAGGCCATTTTAGTTCCTTGAAAGAGCCAACTTACAAGTCTGCATGATGAATGCTGCTGTGGTGCCTGCACAGGCAGAGAACTCTGGGTGACTGTTCATCAGCTTAGTAAGCTGATCCCTGACAGCATGTGGAATGAGGAGGTTGACAGAATTCCTCCTTTCTGGAAAGCAATATAAAAGAGAAAAAGGAAAGTTCTTTTGGTTTGGAGGTTAAAGCCAGCTGGGCCAGTTGAACAAGGAACTGATAGAGAACTGTTCTGCTGTAGATTACACATTGTTCATTCAAATTTACAATATGCCCTGAACATCCTCTTTTTGCTTCATATGATATGGTCCTCAAACATTTCAACACATCACATTTTTGTTAGTTTGGTAGTTTAGTGCATATGAATTGAAGTTTGTGTCACTTCAACTCAATCCAACTGAACTTATGTTGTTATGTTAAAGACTAACCACACAGGAGACAACTCCTATACTGTGGCAGCACTTGAACTTCAACGTTTCATTTCAGAGTGACAAAATACTGAGAGATGTCACAATTACATTACCGATATATCAACATTAACATACAATATACAAACATGGCATTATCCAACAACGTCGACATTGTGATAGACCTGCCTGTATCAGCCTGAACTAAACCAGATCTCTTAAAAAAAAAACGTTGATATATAAATATAAAAATACATGGGGTGCACTTGGCTGCTATCATAAATAAGTCAGCAGTTCAGAGTGTGAAAGAACCATATAGAAATCCAGGGTTACCACGAATGGATCTACATGGATGGATGTCAGATATGGAAGGTTCCTCTTTTACTGGCAGGGGTGGAGGGACACCTTTGGAAAACAACAGACACAGAAACAAATAAAGGTAAGTGTTGCCTACATTTTACTGTAATATAACCATCCACTACCCACGTGTAACTGCCTTAATTGAGCCTGCCTGGAACTGCATGCAACTTAGGTCAAAACGTAACAAGACAGTATAGTTGCTACTACTACAGTTTCCAGATAACGTCCTATGGATGACTGAAACTGTTACTATTCTCATTGTTATATTTTTCATAACTGTTAACAGAGTACTGTATGCACTATCCCATAATTACATTAAAAAAAACTTTCAATAACTTTCATCTATGTGGTACTTTCCATATGTAGTGATTTCAAGACAATGCCTTTAAAATCAATTTATTTTATAACTTCAACAATCAGCACTAATTATTCAACAGTTCTATTAAATCTTTACCAGCAACAGAAGAACCCACCAAGACTGATATGAAAAAATGATAAGCTTAAGACCCAAACCTGATGACTCAGGCAGGAAAGACTTCAGACTTTCCAAGGTAGGCAGAAAGTCCTGCAGAGCAAGCTCTGCCGCTTTGAGCCGAGCATCCTTTTTGGTTATTCCCATGCCAGTCTTGTACTCGACCCCATCAATTACCACACAAAAGGCAAAATAAAGCCCCGCTATGTTGCCTGAGAAAACAAGAGTAGAGAAGTTGATCACATCCAAATCCTCCATTCTACTTTTGCATTTGTATTCCATCAGCCAATACAAATCATATCCACTGAAGGGGTTTTATACAAAGCTTTTAAAAAAAATTTTAAGTTTTGAATTTTGAAATGGCAACTATGGACACTGAACAAAAAAATGACACTAAAGGCAAAGAACATTTTTGTGTTATTTGACAAGTAGATTCACTATATATCGAATATATTGTAATTCCCCAAGGAAAGTATCAATCATTACTTAGTTTTAACTTCTCAGTTACGGATTTGTAGTTTTTGTCTTTTATGATAATAAAATAAACACTTTTACAATTTCTAACGGTGTTTGGAATAAGCACTTAAGATGTTTCCCTGAGATTTAGGAAGTAGTTGTTTTCATCATTTACAATTTACTGATCAAAAAATAATTTAAATTCATCAACAATGACATTTTATTTCAGTTTTAAAACAAATGTCTGAAACAATAACTTTATGACAGAAATCACAAAACACAAGACAAAAACAGAATTTGATTAGAGTACTATACTTGTTTTCATGAACTGTCAAATTTATTATATCTGCAGGTTTCTACAACCCAATTGCAGCAGTGGTATCTGAAGTGAATCTGAGTGCACACATATATTGTGGAGCTTCACCTGTGGTCACTGTCTCCTTTATTTCAAGGTGGAACTGCAAAATTTGGGCGAGCTGATGGAGCAAAGACACTGCATGCGACTCGCCTCTCTTGTATCTGTCGATCAGTATTTTAGGTGAGGTTTTTGGCTTGACAGCAGGGCCTTTGGGGGGGGGGGG
>OMLM01008550.1:15078-26118 GCA_900302695.1 Helostoma temminkii
GGGGGGGGGAGAAGAAATAGTGGTATATTAAAGATTTGCCTGTTTAACTGTAGCCAATTATTATGATTTGTTAAATTAATGAACTCTGGTTAAAAAAAAAAAAAAAGCAAGTCAAGGAAAGTCCTGTGCAATTCAGGCAAACAACATTCTGAAGCTCACCAGGCTTGTATGTACTTTTTACTTGTTGGTCCACAGCTTCCTTGCTAGGACCATTGGGGACGGACAGAGCAGACTGAGGTGCACATGATTCAGTCAGTGCCGGCATTGCAGGCAAATTTTTCATTAGAATTTGTGCAAAACAGGCCCCTCTGGAGCCTTGGAATGATCCACCAGCTGGAATCATCCTGACAGCAGTCACAATGACTGAAAAGAAGAACACACAAAACTACAGACACCTTTTTAATCTCTGTCACATTATGTCACAGTGTTAGCTGAAGGCAAGACAAAGGAAACTCGGGGCAAACATGTTCACATAAGACAATTACATGTACCTAAAACATTATCTTACTGTGTTGCTAGCATACAGCTAGAAAGTGCACTTAGCTACGAGTTAATAGTAAAATCTTTTAAAGCCATTCCTTCTAGTTCTTTTAGACACATATCCACTTACAACAACAGTAATCTTACCTGAAGTGAGAGCTACAAACACTATAATTTTTGGTGATTGTCTAAACCAGTCCAATACTTTTCATTCTCATCATTCATCATTTAACCACATTTCTGAGTGGCAGCAGCAGCTGACATGATTAAATGTCAAATTAGAGCCATTACTCCTTCAATTCTGGCGCCCAGCAACGCGGCAGGATAGCATCTTCATGATGTAGTTATAGGCAACTAATTTCTGGCCATGACAGGCAATGCAATAGGTGAGCATGTAATAGTTGGAAAATGGGGTCCCGTTGCTTAATCTTAACTTTTTGAAGTAAATACTCCTGGTGCCAGACAGTGAATGACTGTACATAAATAAAATTGTGTTTTATTCAGCCATTCTTACCCCAGAAAAGCATAATATGTATAATTCGTGATTAACAGAAAACCATATCAAACAACAAATAATCAAATAATGCAAAGAGGAAAATGTTGCTGTAGACAGGCTTCACAAAATTATTTGTGAACCCTGTTCTAACTCAAGTTAGATGCCATGCTAAGAAAACAGAT
Organism: Helostoma temminkii; assembly: GCA_900302695.1. NCBI lineage: Eukaryota > Metazoa > Chordata > Actinopteri > Anabantiformes > Helostomatidae > Helostoma > Helostoma temminkii. The sequence continues at coordinate 16,237 of OMLM01008550.1, forward strand.
TCAATAATGTTGTAGTTAAAGACGCAGTGTGCAATATTAAATGCTACTTTTCAAAGAATATGCTCATGCACATGCTAATGTAGGGAAATGCTGAAGTGACCCAAACTCACTGGTAAGCACGGCAAAGACACTTATACAATATATTTAATCGACTCCCGCATCTCTAACCAGTCACAGAATTTCAATCGTTTCTAATGATTGGTACGTTTAAGAGCATTAGCTACCACTTGCGTTACTGTAACGTTAATATAATAACGTCGAGTAACGTACCTGAGGAGATAAAGGAGGGCTACACAGCGAAGAGCTAACTAGCGTTAGCCTAACTTGCACCTTCAAGAGGGAGGAGGGTGCTGTGATGACTATCACATTTTCTGAAGTTAGAATTATAAGTAATTAATCCTTAACGTTAAGTTATATTCAGTCACGGTTGCAACACAGAGTTACCACAGTAACTTGTATTTCACCATTTGCATCGAAAGTTGACTTACCTCACGGCCTACATTTAAGCTAGCTTTACCAGGTCATTTACCTAAATGGCAATTTTCCTAATTCAACACGCCCGAAATTAACGTGTAGCAAAATATTTAAAACTTCAACGTCGACAACAAAGACGACTTTAAGCAAGATTTTCATAAGTATTTACTTTTAAAATAGCGTCGAAACCGCCTCTCACCGTTACACAGGTGCGTCAAACGCGCGTCCGTTAGCAGTGGTCGTATGATCAGAGATCGTTTATTGAACATAACGATTTACACGGTTTGGAAAACACTCGACGCTTTTGTTGATGCAAAGACAAGTGAAAACTACAAGTTGGGTTTTGCTGTCCTGTCGAAAAGCAAAGCCTCGGCACACACGCACACAAGTTAATATTCAAAAACTCAAAAGTCAAGTCAGAGTTACCCTAAAGAATAAACAACCTATCCATGCTTAAAGAACATCCTGAGAAGAATTCAGGCAGTGTTTAGTTGAACTGATGTGCAAATTCAATTAGATAACTACCTCAAAAACTAAATGTAGCCACAGTTGTGAACAATGCTCACCGCACTAGTCAAACAGCACATGTACGACCACAGAGGGTTAATCTATGTACAGTATGTGGAGTGGGACAGTTTCAGAAAATGTCACAGAACTCAAAATATTATTTGAAAGAAAACTAATGGTAATACAATATAATGGTAACACATTTTAAAACATAATACTTAGCAAACTTATATTTACTTTTACAAACACTTATGTTCTTGGGTCTCATTTATTTGCCAGTTCACTTTCCATAGCCCTATGTAAATAAATCTCACTCCCACAAATATGACACCACGTACAAAAACAGTTTGAGCAGCTACCAGGTCGTGTTCTGATAACATTTTAGAATTTAAAAAATGTATTGATTCTATATAGTGAAATGCAAAAGAAAGGCAACATTTCAGTCATGTTGAAACCCTACACATTGCGTTGTTTAAATGGACTGTTACTGCACAAAGACATTTGTTTTGTTCCACTGAAACCCAGTGTAAGTTGTGAAACATTTAAATGAAAGGTGATCGCAAAGGGGCTTCCTCTCTCACAACCACGATGACAGTTGTTATACATCGGTACACAGGCAGCTTCCTTCTCCTCTTAGACATACTTATGCTGACGGCACATATTGCACTCCTACTCTCGCTGTCTGCATACTTTCATACAACCTCACCAACTAAAGATAAAATGATTATTCAGGTAGCCTATATGTAACTGGCTTTGTAGTATAGGAATTTCCCTACATCCGGATCTCTTGTGTATGCTTATTTTGTCACCTCTTACTGATGTTTGTAGGGGGTTTACAGTCTCCTACTTTGTTATTTATAGACGAGTTCAGATGACAAAATGACAAGTCACGGGATACTTGACCTAGTATTGTCACTATAGCAACAACAGACAGTATCCGGCTGGTAATGAATATATTTAGTATTCTTGATATCATCAATTGCTAAATAAATGGCAGTATTTACTGCCTGAAGACTATTAAGTGAAATAACATTTGCATCCTGACCTAGTACTCTGATTAGCCCCTGGTGATAAAATATAAAGAATACTTGCACATGCACTGGTAAAATATACTATCACTTTCTGAGTAAAGTAAAGGGGCTTATCTTTACATGTTTGATTTAGAGAATTTCTGTGGATTCATATTTTGCATCTTGTCATATCAAACAAACAAAACATAAAACAACAACACTTTTCTTTCACGCTTATATAAATGTGGTGCCCAGTCATGTTTTTCTCAATTTTTCTTTCATTTCACTCAGCATCATGCACAGGTCTGAGCGAACGTGTGGGTAGTGCAGAGTTTCCTTTCTCGCTTCAGGGACAGGAGAAAGTGGTCACTTTTTTTTCGTTTATATTGTGTTTATATGCTCAAATTTTGTGCTTAAAGACTTACTTAAGTGTATTTTAAACATTTAGGCTTATATTGGAAAATACTCTTTTGGCTTCCACTGTCATGTCTGTCATCTTGTATGATGTTACTGCCGGTAGTCAGTTATTTTAGCTTAGAGGTGAAAGCTGGGAGGAAACCACTAGCTTGGTTGTAGGTGCAAAAGCCACTTACAAGTACATCTAAAGCTCTCCCAATAACACATGCGTTTAACCTGTAGTCTACAAAATATTAAACTCTCTGTTGTCACCATAAAAACTGTCAGGAAACCAGCAGAGGCTCAAGTTCCTGTGTCCAGAAATACTCTCATGCACATACCCTTGTAAAACCACAACCTCTACACTTTGGTTTTTGTACGTATTTTGTACCTATGTACGTGCTAACCTAATTGTTGTCTATTATTAGCAATATGGCAGTGTTGGCTCAGTGCAGCAGCTTTGTAGTGTTGCCTGCTGTTAGGGGCTTAACTGTTTCCTATACATAGAAAATTGCCAGAATTGAAACTTTTTGTGTGTTAAGGGGTCGTTATGAAAGGCTATTGGCTTTGGTGCTTTCATTTCACCCCCTTGAATCCATGAAGTGTCCTCACTGGGGGCAGTGATTAGCAATTACACAAGCGTAAAATGGAACAAGCAGCCCACAGTCAGTAAGCAGTGAAGGTCACCACAGGAACAATTATGGTTTAACACACCCACAACCTGTGAGGACAAAGTTTGAATTTACTTTTCTAATCAGTCACACTTGAAAAGGGAAAGGACATGGTCTGAAATGAGTTTACACACTCCATCCTGCTGTTAATCTTCCCATAAGCAGATAAGACAAAGGAAAAAGATGAGTCACACAACTGCGAGTGTGCAGCCTCAACAACACCCAAGTTTTCCCATTAATGAAGCTGGAAGAGAAGTAGCTTATTTTTTGTTTTTCCTCTCAATTTAACTTCCTGTTAGCGTCTGTGCTTGCAGAAACAGTTGATATGTTGTAAATTACAGCGATTTTATGTATATAAGCAGAAATGTCCTCTGTTAGTTTAGAGTTTACATGTATTCAGAAACTATTGATGTATGTTTTTGCTGGAGAGATATTTTTCAAAATCCATTTAACGGATTTAGTTGCTACTACAGAGAACAAATATTACAATACATGTTTCCACAGCACAATCTTTGTGGCATACATTTGAACGTAAACAATGAAGGCGTAATTACTCCGTAGAAAAGGGGGAAATATTTATCTATTTTTTCAGCATGGAAAAAGCCAAAGAGCCTTGATCGGAAATGAAAACCCCAACTCTGGAAATATTTTCTGTTATTAATAACTTTGTGCACATCTGCACCCTCACACCAATTTGGAAAAGCTAAACCCCAACTGAAAGCCATTAAAGGCAGTGGAATTTCCCCTGCTGAGTGAGATTTTCAGGACATCCATATCCACCTCAGACAAAAACTTTTTGATCTCAACATTCTTATTGCCAAAAATAATAATAACAATTATAAAATAAATTGAAAAAAATAGCATCACACCAGAGAATGGTAGTGACACGTAAAAGGTCATTATATACAGGAGCTGATGTAATTTGGAGATAACCACAAACACTTGTACATGCATGATGTATATGTAAATGAATCTTCCATGGTGGGAGTCTTATTTTTGCTGCCACCCACAACAATAATTGTAATCCATAGAGTAATAACCGACTTCTTAGACTGACCTTTATGAATCTTCAAAATCTTCAAAATCCCATGCATGTAAATATTATTAAACACAGCACTTTATGCCCTCCTTTGATCCATTATCCATAGTTGAGCTCCCACTGATGCTCGCTTTATATATTTTTTCATTTTCAACACAAGAGGGCAGTGTAAGAATGGAGATAAAATAAAGGTGTCTGGCGTGAGAACATTACACACCCATCATGGTGATGCATATAAAATAAGAGGAAGTCATCAGTATCACATATTTGTGTGGAATGACAGTGACACACTTAAATAAAAGTCGGTAAGTCACAAAGGATGAGTCAGTGACTTTAAAAAATCATGTCATTATTCACCTTATTCTTGCAAACACGTCTGCTCTGTTTCATCATGTTATTTTAAAATTGGCAAAAAGGCCAAAATGTTACTTTACATTAGTAAATGTCGGATTTGCATAGAAACAAGCATTCTGTGCTAAAAATGTAAACAGTTTTTTTTACTTCCCACAAGGGAAATGATTTTGAATTTAGTACATTTAATATCACTGGCAGTATTTTGTCAATACCCAGCTTTATAAATGCAGTCTAGGCCTGGCTCTGAATATTATTGACTTCCAAGTTTATGATTTATGATGGGAAATAAAATATCTACCTCTCTGGGCTTTAACATATGATGTACCCGTAGGCACATTTCTTTACGAGCATGATACACACACAATGGGATGCAGAGAGCCCCACTAAACACTTTACTGCAAAGACTAGTCTCAAACCATCACAAACCAGAACCTAGCTCCCTATAGCTAACGCATGTTTGCTCTGACAGGACCCCACCATTGATAAATAACAGCAGCTCTTTATAGCCTGCTGGTTCAGTCGCATTCAGCTGGAGCTCTCCATTGCGTCTCCACAGCCAAGATTGAATCTTCCCCATTCATTAGACTAAGTGGATGAGGCTCTGTAATAGGGGCTCCCTTCCCCTCAATAATTGCTGTTGATTGGCGTAAATTAGACCCTAGTTGCCAGACGAGTGATTCTCGACGACGATAATCCGATTCCCAACTCAAACTAATAGGATTTTAACTCTGGCTTTGGCCTAATGTCCGTCTGCAAACCCTGGCTATGGCCCTATGCCCCATCTAGCCAATGTCCTCTGGATCATATCTCGGCCAGTCCAAGCTGAAGCAGCAGTGGTGTTTGGAATTGGCAGGGTTGGGGGTCAGGTCATTGCTGTCCTTTGTCCCATGCTCTCAGTGACTAATCCCCCGCATGACATTCTTGGCATCAATTGGTCATTCATGCGTGTTACACACATCATCAAGAGAACATGTGTGTGAGTGAGACTGGAGTTTGTTGGAGGACAGAGCGGATGTTGGATATCTTTGGTTCACATGCAGCTCCAGTTTAAGCCTGGGTACTGAATAGGACCTATGAGGGCTCTGATTTTTGAGAGACAGCCTGGACATAACTCAGACTTGACAGACACTTCACTCTTAGAAGCTCATGTTTTGCTTAGAGTCAGTGATCTCCCATTGTAGAATACACAACTGACATTAATGCTGGTGACTACTTTGCCTAAAGTCTGTTTCAGCATAATAAAAAACACACCATATGTCACATTTCCAGTAATAGTAGCAAACTAACCGTTTGGGGTACAGCCCATTAAATATGTATGTTTAAAACACTTTGGAGCAATCTTAAACAAGTTAGACACATACAGTAAATGAGGAGATTTGTGATTTATCGTTTCACAAAAAAGAGAAGAGAAATAAAAATGTAAAACTATTTGCGTATGACATAAATAAGAATTAATTTACCATTTAAGAATGGTCAAATTGCACCATTGTCTTCCTATTTTTAGTGCTTTGTGATTTGATGTGATATGGGATTGAAAAGACAGAAACACCACCCTATCTCAATATCCATCCTCGGTTAGCCAGTCTGGCACCTAGCTATAGACCTTCCCAACAACATGATGTCTATAAGAGGTGCACACAAAATGTTCTTTTGTCATTCAGTTGATAAGGGGACGGTGCTACTACTAAGGCCCGAGGACTAATGAATCTCCACTCCATTACCGCTGAATCGGACAGATTGCTCTCCCGGAGAAATGAATTGAGTTTTTTGTATTTGTGAGATCATTCTCCCTCCATTAACTGCTCTTTATCCCGTCTCTTCATCACAGGCAAATCAGGTTAGGCAGCCATGATTAGCTGGGGTGGCCTCCCTTTTTAAAAGGTAATTGGGTTTGGCGGCTCAGCTGATAGTGCCATTAGGACCAATAAAGGCTGGGCTTGGCTCATCGAGTGAAACAGATTCTTCAGCAGCAGATGGCAGACGGAGTGAGAGGGCTCTGATGCATTGAGCCCAAAAACAAAGTTTGTGTAACCAAAGTAGTCTGGGGGCATCCTCTCTCTGCTTATTCTCACCACCGCCTTCTCCCCCAACCAGCCGTATGAGATATTTTTGCCTCTTTGTGGTGGTGATGGTGACATTTTCAAAAGAAGGAAATGATGGCTTTTAATATGCTGCGCACTCATTACAAAATGATTTGGTCATTACAATGTGGCATTTTATATTAGGATGATTAATCATTCTCACATAAATGGTGTACTTGGGGCTATGATGTCACCAAGGAGTACTGAAGACACTAAGACTAATGTTTTCTGGTTAATAACTTTCCCTCATGTCAGTGTTGTACACTGCTTGTTGTTATAATCTTTGCAACGTGGAAATGATAATTTCTCAGAATGCTTAAAAAATTAACTTCAACACTAGGTTGTACCTTAAACTGTTTGTATGTAAAAACAGTAAACAGCTGTTGATGAAGATCGAAGATGTTGAATGAAGACACTCAGCACAACCAACAATCGATCTCCCCCAACTGTATCTTCTCCTGTCATCTCGACTAAGGGAAAGGTGAACTTGGCAATTCCGAGAAATCCCGCAAAGCCCCAGATAACCTTACTGCATCTGGGGCTTTGTCCTATAGGAAAAGGTGCATTAGTGGTGACAGGAGGGCCTGTGGGGATTGGTGCGGATGGGAGATTTAGACGCTCGAGGTGGGCTTATGTATTATGTGGCTAGCCATTGCTGTGACTGTCTCGTTCTTATCGCTTCCACGAGGGGGTCCGATCCCAACTACTTCTCTTATCTGTGGTTGAGGCTTTGTTTCTCCCCCTTTTCTTCCCGGAATTGTCCCAGTTTAGTGAACAGTGGCATTGGCAGTAAGTAAGGTGACTCTTCAGTTTTTTTGTTTTTTTGTGCTTTTTTTTATTTTTACATTTATGTAAACTGCAAAGTTCAATGTAAATGAAGAACACATCTTTTTGGTATCATCAAATCACTTGTGAGATTTGATTTCAAGACATGCAACTGTACATTACATTCGTGATATAATTTTTCTGCTGACCTTCTCAACCCCGATGATGCTTTTAGTTTGCTGCAGAACAAAACTAATCCAGTTAATGGGAGGGCACTGCCAATTTGTCTTTGTTGACATGTTTTCAGTCAGGAAAGTAGTTTGATAGAAGAGAAGAAGAAAACAAGTAAATATAATAGAAATGCAATGAACTGTTTTGCTTTTGTTTGTCAGTGTCTTTGTCTGGACACACTCTTTGATGTGTTGCTGAACTATAACCTGTGGTGGCACGTACAAAAAGGCCTGCAGAGACAAAGCACATACAAATGTGAAAGCACATACAAAAAGAAAATGCTGCAAATCACAAAATGGAAACAAAAGCAAAAACACAAACAAAAGGGAAAGGTGGTGCAAATTGCAAAACGCAGCAAACACAAAAGCATGTACGAATTCAAAACGCTGCAAATACACTATCCTAAAACGGATATGCTCCAGGACGCTAGGGGCAGTAATGAGCTCGTGTGGACAAGTGGCTACACAGATTAGGACGAACCAACGACCATTAATACATCCTTGGTACTACACTCCAAAATATCCCCTGGCCTGAGACAGTTCTGTATAGAAGATATAGGTTTTTGTGACTAGAAGTGCACCAACAGAAATATTGTATTACACATTTGCTACCCAAATCGTGCTAAAAGAAAATCTATACTTAACTTACTATACTAACCCACATCAAATTAATAAGGAAAGAATATATTTTGTTTCCTCTTCCTCCTAAGGAAATAGAGGTTAATTTAAATAAAAAAAGACATGTAACAAATGAATTGAAGATTGAAGTTTATTTTGAAATTATTCTGTAGCGCCCAGATGGGCCACAGGGACTCATGGGAAATATTGGTGATTTGTTAAAAACTGTCTTTCTGTGGTCACACAGGATCTTTATGAAGTTGTGACTGCGTGTGTGAATGTGTTGAAATTACTGCTCGTTGTTCTAAAGTACATTTTTGGGTCAATAAATGTAGCACTTTATTTGACTATACAATACAACTCCTAGGAGTCAACTGCATGGGAATGGTCTTGTAAGAAAGGACTTCCTTACTGTTCAAACTTATGTTTTTGTTCAAAATAATCCACTAATGAATTTCTCCCAACAGGGCAGGTCTCTTCCTGCAACGCTCATTTAACTCACAGTGTCACGTTGTCCTAACGTGCATTCTGTCTATGTAGCCACTGGTCCACACAAGCTCATTACTGCCCCTAGCATCCTGGAGCACTTCTGTTTTAGGATATTGTTATTTGCAGCATTTTGAATTCATTTTTGTTTGTGCTTTGACTTTTGTTTGTGTTTTGTGATTTGCAGCGTGATTTGTTTTTGTTTGTGTTTTGACTTTTGTTTGCGTTTTGTGATTTGCAGCGCATTTCCTTTTTGTACATGCTTTCACATTTGTACGTGCTTTGTCTCTGTGGGCCACTGTAATAACCAGAGGGTTGTGGTAGATTTTCACCTGAGAGCTGCACATTTGTAGCCCTCCTAAATAAAACATTGTGTCGCAAGGCGCCGGTAAGTGTCCCTCAAAGAGCAGAGGGAGGAAGGGCCAGGGTAAAAAGCGTCCAGGTTAAGTTGTTTGAAAGGCCTCGGGTATTAAGAGGCATTTTACACTTAAGAAGTTGGTTTCGCTGGGTTTTCTGTTTCTCCTCTTATTGATTGATGCTCAACTATCAATGCATAATAGAAAAGCACTCAGAGCAAATGCAGGGTTATGGCCTTGGGAGGGAGTCGGCAGACGAGACTGCAGCATACCCCCCCCCCACTCCAATGCCATTATTGGCCCATAAAGGATCCCTCGGGAAGGCCACGGTGTTCAGATCAGCACACACCAAATACCCAATTAAAAAAGGCTTTAAATTCCCTCCTCTTTCCTGGGCAAAAATCAATCTGAATTCAATCTATTCAGCTAGGATTCCGACAGAGCAGGTAATTGCCCATAATCGGCCAGCTAGGTGACAACAGCTTAAAGGGGAGACACTAATACAATCAGGTATTTGCTTTCAGCGCCCGTCCTGAGCCTAGGCCTCAGCTGTCGAAAAACAGGTAGAGTGCAGTTTATATAGCCATCAGACAAAAGGCATATATAAAGTTACAAGTCTTCTATTGTGTGGCGCTCAACAGCTGATAAAGACATTCTGTAAAGTACTGCAGGAATGATACTTCCTAAATGACCTATCATAAAGCTGCAATGAATGTATTCAGTAATCATTTTCAAAAATAGCTTGTCAAAGAACAGGATATAAAAGAGAGCTCTTGTTCCTCCAAAAAAGCCTCCCATTGTCAACATGTATTATTAGCAGGATCTACACAATACTCAAAGTCACGTAAAAATGATTTCAATGAAATTCATCACTCTTGCTAATGACATGGAATAC